>QEPC01013874.1:3950411-3973243 GCA_003113815.1 Sphenodon punctatus | reverse complement strand
CGTGAGAGAGGGAGGCACGAAAGTCGGTGGGGCAGTGGAGCCCCGTGCTGCACTGCCTATCCGTCCGGAGGCAGACTTTCGACTGGGGAAGCGAGGGCGCGCTCTCCCTACGCATGCCCAGTCGAAAGTCAGTGCTGCCTCCTACTGGACGGAAGGGAGAACGCTCCCTGGGTCCGAAGAAACGGACCTAGGGCCATAGAAAGGGTTGCACAAATTTCTGGAGATAGGTCCATTAGCAAAGTAGGTTTTGGGGTATATAACCTCTTATCGTTGGGAGAAAGCAGCAGGGAACAGATCGCCCCATTGTGACCTGTTTGGTACTTCTTCCAAGCGACCAAGATTGGCCACAGTAGGATACAGGATGGGCTCAATGGACCATTGGTCTGACCCAATATGGCACTTTTTATGTTTCCTCCAGGGAGGAGCAGCAGCACAAGGCTCCCATTCAGCCAGTATCCACTATTCAAATACCGCTAAAGAAGAGCCAACAATGCACCCTACCACAGTGTTAGTATCATCAGCCCTATCTAGTGTAAGTGAGTCAATTTCTGGTGACAGAGATGGTCCAAGCTTGGAAGAGTATCTCCATTCCTCTCCCATACAACCCCTGAAGTAACAAGACAGAGCTGGGTAAGGAAGGCCTAGACAAGACACTGCTGGAGTAGGATCCCACCAAGGAGGGGGTGAACAACGATCAAACAAAACTAGGGAGGACCTGTCAAGTAAAAAGCAAGTCCCACTCAACCACAAACAAGCCTGGTATGAAGGAATCTCTGACAGGACTGTGGGATTTTGAGCCAGTCCCCAGTTTATTTATTTAGATTCCCCCACCCCTCCGCCCTTCCCTCAAAAAAGCTCAGGGTGGCCTTGTTTAACAATTTAAAGTTTAACAGTTTAACGACACTTTCAGGACTTTAAAAAAACCAAATTGATTGTTGTTTGAAACTAGTAGATTTGTGTGTGATTAAGCCAAAGCCATCTGCCTGTCCCTTCCTCCTCTTTTATTAGAAACGATTTTGCCTTGCTTATGTTTTACATTAGAAATTCAGGTGTCCTCAACTCTAGAAGACTCTCTGAGTAGTGATATAAGCCACAGCCTACAGGCGAGCTCTCACTCCCATGATATATTTACGTGGAACACATGACATATCCAAACTTTGCAGAATCTCAGCCGTACTTATTTTTAATTAAATTTCTACCTGTTGCAGAATCTGAAACAATTGTGAAGTTTCAGAAGTGTGAACTCTGCTACTCTTCTGACACCAGTGTGGTGTAGTGGTTAAGAGCGCAGTACTTGGACCAGAAGGTAGGGGGGGGAGGCCCCGCTTAGCCATGAACTCACTGGGTGATCTTGGGCCAGTCACAGATCTCTCAGCCTAACCTACCCTCACAGGGTTGTTGTGAGGATTAAGAATTGAGGTAGCTAGTTAACGTTACAGTTATAAGTTATAAGTTAAAAGAATTGCAAGCCACCCTAAGGCTAAGAGAGAAAAGGTGCAAAAGCACCAAGCGCAGCTTCCTGCTGCCAGCTCACCTCCCTCCCACGCAACTATGAGGATCAGCTCTCTGGGGGCAGACTCCCTCTCCCCTAGTAAGGGGTCTCTCCAACATGGCTAAGCCCAGAGAGGGAGGGGCAAGTAGGGGGAAGATCCCCCCCCCCCCAAGCTCCAGTCAACAACTCCTAATTCCACAGAGGGGGCAGGGGTAGAGCAGCAGACCCCAGGCAAATGGGGGAAAGAAACAGAAAGAGAAAGTAAAACCTATGGCCTAGCTGGGTTCTAAGAGAGCCAACAAGGCAGAACCAGACTGGGGAGCTGAGACTCCTACTCACAGAGGCTGTCAATCCTCGATCCTGCCTACTGCCTACTGCAATCCCATCAGTCCAGGCTGCCCACTCTGTGCTGGGAGAGAGAATAGATAGTTATGAATTTATACTGTGGCCTCTGGACTATAAATCATTCAAGGAATTCAGCCATCTGCTCCATATTAGTTGGACACACAATTGAAAAGTGACTAACAGGTTAGAAGATGTTTGTTAACATCCAGCTCACTTCAGTGACTAATTAACATTCTGGAGAAAGGACAGCTTTGTTAATTGGACATCCCTGCCTTTTTCTAGAGTATTAAAAAGATCCTCCAGAGGAAACTCAAGACCACCCAAATTTTAAATTCTTGAAATTTCTAGACAAAATATTTATCATTTCTTTGAAAAGCAAAGACCAGAGAAACCTGCCTATTTGTACCACAAAGTAGCAGCACACTTAAAAAAAAAAAAAAAAAGTAACTTTAAAACTGCACCAAAAATGACGTACTTGTTTCAAGATGAGGATTCTATTGTAAACGCCATCATACAGAAAAAACCCTCTAAATAAATGAAACTGCAAAAAGACTAAAAATAACATGGAGTATCTGACAAGCTGACAAAAACCAGAAACACTCACCTTAAATCACTTAATCCTGCCTGAAAACTGCAGCTGAAATAAAGATGGGGGGAAATCTTGGGGATGGGGAGCCTGATCACAGAGCACGTGTCTCTCGCTCCTTCCCTTCCAGGCACAGTTGACCACCAGGAGTGGTGCTGTGTGCCATGGAGGAAGGGACAAGCGAATGAGACATGAGCAGGAGCTAACACTGCCTCACACCCCCTGTTCCTTCCCCCTGGCGCACACACCACTCCCTCTGGGATGTCAACAGTACCTGTACAGGTGAGGTGCCCCGCACTTCAGATTACCCTGCTCATGGCCTTGAATCAGGAGACTCAGAAGTACAGATGGCAAGAGTGCAGGGAAAGACATTCTTGGTGGCTGCTCCCCCAAACTGGTGTGTAGGATCAGAGTGCCTGACTAAGTGGCTCCACTATCACAACCGCTGTATCTGAAGAGCACACTAAGCAGAGCACTACAAGAGCATGCCTTTCCCTCCCTTCCCTCTCCCTCAACTCTTACTACATTGAGAGAGGCACAGAGCAAGACAGGCATCAGGATCCATTCAGAGCTGCAGTGGCCAGCACCTGTTTGCAGCCAGGGGAGGGATGAAAACAAGTGGCTAGCTGGCAGCATATTTGAGAAGACTGGGTCTGGCAGGGACTGGGGAGGAAGAATAATGGCCCAGGAGAACATTCAGAAGTTATCAGAATTTTCTTTAGACCTGACCGACCCAAGCACACAATTCCCACTGCTAGGCTCCCTTCCCATCCACAAGGAATTTGTGGGAGTGCACGAATTCCTGATTGGGGAGACCATGCTGGGGATGGGAAGGAGTGCTCTGGGCAGGAGTGCAGTTTAAATAATACCCCCCTTCCCCTCCTCCTGAGAGGAAGAATAATGGCCAGGGAAGAGTGAAACCAGGTTAGGGAGCATCTAAAAAAGCTTTAGACCCGAAACCACTCCCACTGGTTCTGATTCACAGAGTCCTTCCTCCCTTCACAACAGCCTGTGACTCAGGGTTTTGCATTCTGCATTCCTGAGGCTGCTCTAACCCAAACAAGGTTGTAGTAGCTAGGGAAAAAAATCCTTTTAAAAGCCTCTGCCCAAAGGGAAGCAAGCCTTAAAGCAGCACCTGATTTTACCCAGATCCAACACAGGTGGCTGGGTGCTGTAGAGTTCGGACTGGGCAGCAGGTGACAACCACCTGAAATGTGAGAAAGGACATGAATTTTAGACTGACTACTTAAAACTCTTGTAAGATCCCTAAAAAGAATCATCCAAAGAACTGGGAGAGGGAGGGGGGAGGAGGAGGAGAAGAGGGGAGAGATCTTATGATAAACAATTTTTTCAAACTGCCTTAAACTCTGTCCTTTTGCGTAGAATTGCATTGTGTACAACTGATGGTATAAAGTTGTCTACACTGACATTGTCAACAGTTCACTGTATAATATGTATATATTTTTATACATATAAACAACAAAGTTAAGGCAGTTTATTATAATTTGATTAACAATTTTTTCAAAGAAATGATCAATAAAGAAATAATGTGATAGTTTAATTAGTGATAAATAATAAGAGTAAGTCTGTATGGTAAGGAATTAAGTATATATATTACATTAATGTTGTTGGTAAATTATGGAATATAGATAGAAAAACTATAAATAAGTGCCATGCTTTTTGGCGTTTAATTTTTGTTGTAATGTATGTTAAATATTTTTTTAATTGTAATTAATTTCAATGTTTTGGAGAGTTTAAGTTAGGGGAAAATGTATTTTGTTAAATGGTTTTGAAAAGGAAAGTTTTTTGTTTTGGAAAATCCTCAAAGTAGGACGACGACAAAAATGAAGCAGGTTAGTGAGAAAGAAAGGGGAGCAAGAGGATAAAACTAAACTAACACCCCTCCATATTCCTAGACCCTTTAGGGGAATCCCGCAGAGGGAGGGAGGGAGACCATCTGTCCTGCCATATGAGAGAAGGAAAATTCATAGGTAAGAAATTTCCTGTTCTCCCCTCATGCCAGGCCAGATGGTCTCTGTTGTCGGGGCTTCCTAAAGTAGTGCCCCTCTAGGGAGGGCGGATTCCCACCAATCCAAACACCTCCCTCTATGAGGCTCTACGTGAGAGAATCCTCTGTAGCACCCGATGGCTGAAGCTACAGAGGTAATGCGATAGTGACGGGCAAAGTGTGGACCGAAGTCCACATGGCAACCCTACAAATTTTTTCCATGGAAATCCAGACTAGTACGGCTGAGTTGGTAGCTGCCCCCCTTACTGAGCGGGCTACAATGCCCTGGGGAATAGGAACCATTTCCGCCTTGTAAGTCTCTGTTATGCAACATTTCAACCAAGTGACCTTGCTGACATTCTTGCCTCTCTTTTTATGCCCAAAACCTATGAAGGAAGAATCTACTCTAAACGAGGTAGTCCTGTCTATGTCAATTTTGACGGCCCGTTGTACGTCCAGCTTGTGCCAGACTCTCTCCCTAGGGTGTTGAGGATTAGGGCAGAAGGAAGGCAATATGATCTCCTGTTTACTATGAAATTAGAGGTTAGCTCTGGGTATAAATGAGGGGTCAAAACAAAGGACAAGTTTCTCCTTATGGAAAGTACATAGGTCTGGGACCGTGGACAGAGTTCCCAACTCTGACACTCGTCAAGTTGACGTTATAGCCACTAGAAATAAGGTCTTTAAAGTCAGAAAGAATAGTGATACCGGACTCAAGGACCCAAATGGTCGTTTGGTTAGGGTCGAATGAACTAAATTAAGTCTCCAGGTTGAAAATCTATATTGAGTTGGAGGACAAATGAGAGTCGTAGCTTGAAGGAAACGCTTCATGAGAGGGTGCTTGGAAAAAGTCCTCTTCCCAGTACACCTCAGGATGGTGGAGAGTGTAGACACATGCCACTTGATGTATTAGCCTTAAGACCCAGGTCTAAGATGGATTGGAGGAATAGAAGAACTTTCTTTACCCCCCGCAGCTAACGGATCCACTTTTTTGCTTGTACACCATAGGAAAAATCTTTTCCATGTTACGCCATATACTTTATTCATAGATGCCCTTCTGGAAGCCAACAGGATTTTGAGAAGCTTGCCTGAGAAGCCAAGTGACCTTAGTTATTCCCTCTCAACAGCCAGGCCACCAGTGAGTTTCTGTATGTTCTTGTGGACCACCGGCCCCTGATGAAGGTGGTCTCTCCACACTGGAGAGTGTAGAGGATCCTCTAGACTCATCAGGTCTGAAAACCATGGGCAGTGCAGCCATCATGGAGTCACCATCGTTATTATTATTAACAAACATTTATATAGCACCAGCAGTGTACCTGGCACTTTACAAAGTAATAAAATAGACACTGTCCCTGCCCCTAGGGCTTACAATCTGAGAGACAGGAGCTGGGGGAGAGACATAGGAAGGGGAACAGAGGGCGAGACAAGGGGTCTAACATTCATGACAAGGGGTCTAACATTCATAAGGGCCTTCTGTTCCCTGGCCAGATGGAGAACTTGCAGGATGATGGGGAATGGTAGGAATGCATACAACAGATCCTTGGCCAAGGTGTGGACGGCGTATCCACGGCTGTTGCTCCCTGTTCTCTTTGTCCTGCCATGTATCAAGGTACTTTTTTGGTGGTGCTGTTGGCAAAAAGATCCATTATCAGGGTGCTGAATTTGTCTCTGATGAGCTGGAAGGCCTCTGTCGATAAGGACCATTCCTCCGGGTCTATTGACTTAACCTGTTGGCCTGAACTCCGCGGGTGCCGGCAATATGAACTGCTCTGATCGAGGAGATGTGGTACTCCACCCACTGAAACAGGAGGGAGGCCTCCTCCTGCTGAGACTGATCTGGACACACATGCACACCCAGTGGTTGATGACTGCCATGGCAGTGGTGCTGTCGGTATGAATTAGCACTTGATGGTCCTTCAAGTGGCGAGCGAAGTGTAGGAGAGCCACCCTTAGTTCCAGCAGGTTGTTGTGCCAAGATTTCTCCTTGGGAGACCAGCTGCCTTGCGCTGACCTGAAGGGGCAGGGTGCGTCCCTCATCCCCCATTGCTTGTGTTTGTGTTAATGGAGAGTTTCTGTGGCTCCCTGATGGGTAGACCCCTAGACAGACAGTGAGGTTGGCACCAGTATTGGAGCTGGTTCTTTATTGCTTTCAGTACATGGATCTGGAGCTGTCTCTGCATCGCTATTTCCTCCTGGAATGGGCGCAAAAGCCTCTGGAACGGTCTCAGAATTAACCGAGTCCAGGCCATCATATCAAGAGAGGACACCATGCTACCAAGGAGCTGAGTGAGGAACATAAGGTCCTAGGGATCCTCCCAGAGGAGGCACTCCGGAAGACGAAGCAGCTTTCCCTGTCTCTCCTCCAAAAGGAACACTCTGTCCATGACCATGTCCAGCTGGACACTCAGATGGAGAATTGATGATGAGAGGCTGAGGCAGCTCTTGTCCTTGTTGATTAAGAACCAATGTTCCTCCAGACAATACAAGGTTAACCTGAGATCCCGCAGTGCTTGGGACCTGGATGGAGATCTCACTGACAGGTCATCTAAGTACGCATAGACATGGATGTCTTGTGTACGGAGATGAGCCACCAGAGCTACCAGGATCTTGGAGAAGACCCAAAATGATGAGGAAAGACAAAAGGGGAGGGCTCTGAACTGGAAATGCTGGTCTGCCATTGCAAAGCGTAGGAATCTCCTGTGCAACTCCCTGATAGGGACGTGGAGGTAAGCCTCCTGAAGATCTATTAAAGTTAGGAAGTCTCCCAGATGAATGGCTGCTTTGATGGTCAACAATTTCCATCTGGAACCTCTGGTATCGCACCCTCTTGTTCAGCCCTTTGAGGTAGAGAATAGCTCATGCACCGCCATTCTTTTTCTGCATGGTAAAGAAAATTGAGTACACTCCATAGTGTTTCTGACCTCGGGGAATGGGCTCGATCGCACTAATTTCCAGCAGGTGATGGATTGCCTTTATGGCCTTGGCAGCCTTCTCTGGATTCTTTGGTACAGGGAAAGGACGTAGTTTCTCGGGGGAGGGGGAGGGATTCGATGGCATAACCTTGTGAGATTGTTTCTTAGTCAGGCATCCTTGGATGTCAGTGTCCACTGGTCCGCAAGAAGCTGGAACCTCCCTCCTACCAGGGATCAAGGCATCAGGGGAGGCCCCGACCCGTCATGCTGGAGACTTGAGCTGCTTCTGGTTGGAGGGCAGGGGTTTCTTAAACCTTGTCTGGTCCCCTGATCGTCTACCCCTCTGCCATCTATTTCCTCCAGGTCGCTGGTTCTTCCAGCTGCCCCTGTAGCTACAAAAGGAAGCCGAAGGCCTGAAGGCAGGTTTGAGAGTCTCTTTGGAAGGGTTGAGAAGAAGGGTCCTCTTATTCTCTGGCTCCGTAGTTGGTGTGTTCTCCATGGCCTCTCCGAAAAGCTTCTTGCCTTGGAAGCAGGCCCCAGCTAGCACAGGTTTAGAAGAAAGATCTACTTGCCACAGCTGAAGCCAGATTGAGCGTCTGGGTCATCACATTCGTTGCCATAGTTCTAGCATTTAACTGGACAGCATCTAGGGTTGCATCAGCTGCATAAGCCAAAGCTAGAACCATTTTTTAACCCTTCTGCTCAACCTTCAGAGTTCGGTCACTGGCCCAGAGATACGCTGCCCTGCTGAAGCTGGAAACAGATGCAGTAGCCCTAAGGGCCATGGCGGATTATTCATTTTTCCTAAGAGCTACCTCTACCTTCCTATCTAGAGAATCTTTGGGGAAGCCATCTCCCTCAGCTGGAAGGGCAGTGGACTTGGCAAGGTATGCTGCCCCTGCATCTAGCTTAGGAAGGAACACAAACTCTTCCTGAGACTTGCGTATTGTGTAACAATGGTTAGTGTATTTATGAGGGCCCTTAAATTTAGCAGGCTCTTTCCATTCCCCCCTTTATGGTGTTGTGGTAAAATTGGGTCAAGGGTAACTCAGGAGCAGCAGCTGCCCCTATGGGGAAAGCCCGCTTGTTTTCCTTGGGTGCCTCATGACTCTCACTGGCGAGAGGGGGTAAGGAAATTGGCAGCACTGCCACTACCTTAGCAAGCAGCTTTCCATGATTCCCATGCTCAAAAAGTCTTTCCCCCACTGGCTCTTCCTCCTTAACTCCTTTATCAGTGTCTTCATCAAACAACTCACCACCCTCTTTTTTGGGAGGGTGGGGGCAGGGGAGGAGGAGGAGGGAGAGCGATAGGGGGTTTGCTTACAACCCTTTTCCCCCTTGCCAGAGTGCTTACCCCTAGAGCAAGAGTGCTTGTCCTTTTTTCTCCCTTCCCTCCCTCTATGGTGGGAGCTGGAGGTGGAGGAGGAGCTGGAGGTGGAGGAGGACTGAGAGGAAGAAGATGAACTAGAGGAGGAGGTAGAGGAAGAGGAGTTAGAATCCCCTCCCCTACCAGGCCTCACTTGCTTGTGTCCACTCATAGGGGGAAAGGCTGCAAGCTCTGTAACTGGGGGCAGCCAGGCTCCTCCCTGGGGAGCTTTCATGCCCTCTCTCCCTGCCCTCAGATAGAGAAGGGGATTCTCCTGAGTCTCTCAGAGGGGTAGCCCTAGGGGACCGGCCCTGAACCATGGCCTGAAAAAGCTGGGGAGTAGCCACCACCTGACGCCCCAGCAAATGAGCTGGGTGGGCTCGTGGGGCATCTGAGAGGAGGACTCGCCCCTCTCCGTGGATCCTGGGGCAGCTGTCTGGGCGGCTCCTCAGGAGGGTCGGCAGCTGGTCCTCGTCCCCTGGCACTTCTCTGCTCGGGGCAGGCGAGCCGACATCCCAGCGCCTGGACTTTGCGTTGTTGCCAGACTCCATTGCGGGTCTTAGGCAGCAGTAGCGCAGCAGGAAAGGGCGCAAATCACTCTGAGCCTCTGCCACGGCTCAGCTCCCTGCTTGCCTGAGCTGCAACTAAGGAGCAGCTCCGAGTGCGGCAGCTCCCCCTGGGGAAGGCCCATGAAGAACACAGGGGGAGGGGAGGAACCGGGGGGGGGGGGGAAGGACCCTCCCTGGACCTCTGCCACAGCACCCCTGAGAAGGAGGAGAGCGAGAGATGGGCGGGCCAACAAAGAGAAAGAAAAAGAAATAAGTAAAGAAAAGCCTAAACTGGAAATGCTCTGAGCGAGCTCTACATCCTGCTCCTACTCCAAGAAAGGCAATAGCGAAACTGGCAGTGACAGCCTCACCTCATGGGAGGTGCACAGCCCAGAGCAATCTTCATTATTGATCCTGCCTGTCCACGTGAGGAGGGACACAGCCCAACAGTAGAGACCGTCTGGCCTAAGCCATGCCCCACTGCTTGCATCTCCTTGAACAGATATTTAAGGGCTCCAGAGGCTGCAGGCAGCTGCACATGAGCAGCTGCTGAGAGGGAAAATAAAATATGGGAATTTATTTATTTATAGTTTATATGCCACCCTTTCCTGGAGGCTCAGGGAGGCTTAAAAGTAGTATTGTGGGAGAGGATGGGGATTCTACCACCAACTCTGACGCAGGGCAAACTACAGACATGCAGAGGAGTGTGGAGTTTATGCCACTATCATGTTTCAGGGGTGGGGTGAGGGTATGGGCACGGGGTGGATTTATTTATTTACATTTTTAGCCCACCCAGTCCCTTGAGGCTCAGAGTGGGTTACAATACATAAATACAAAAAAACTCACAAAATAGACCCAAACATCAAAATACCCCAATAAAGCCAGATAAAAACAAATAAAATCCCCTAACCCACAATACCCCAACCCTATCCTCGCCTGCCAAACACCTAGTCAAACAAAAAAGTCTTGCATTGCCTCAGGAAGATGAACAGGCTGAGGAGACACGAACCTCCAAGGGGAAGGAGTACCATACCTGTGGGGCAGCCAGCAAGAACGCCGCTCTGCGTGCCCTTGTTGGTATCTGCAAGAGGCTGCTCCTGGCTGGCCTCGGAGGCGGAGATGGAACATGAGGGAAGAGGTGGTCTTTCAGATACTTAGGGCCAAAGTTGTTTAAGGCTTTATAGGTCAAAAATAGCACCTTGAATTGTGCCCAGAAAGCCACTTGCAGCAAGTGCAGGCTGGGATACTGGTGTGATGTGACCCACCCCAACAGAAGGCAGGCTGCCATGCTCTGCATTAGCTGCAGCTTTCAGTCACCCAGGCAGCCCCACACCGAGTGCATTGCAGTACTCGAGCCTCAAGGTTACAAAGGCATAGATGATGGCAGCCAGTTCCAAATCTGATTTTTTTTTAAAAAAGGCTGCAATCTTCTCAGATGGAGTTAGTGAAAAGCTCTCCTGGCCACCACCACAACCTTGACAATCCAGGTGCAGCAATGGATCCAAGCGCACCTCAATGCTGCAAACCTCCATGGCCAAGGGAGGCTGGACCCCATGAATAACAGGCATTCCAAGGTGCCCCATGTAACAAGCCCAGCCAACCATCATCACCTCAGTCTTGTTTGGATTCAGCTTCAATCAGCTCATCCGCATCCAGCCCCCAATAGCAGCCAGACACCGGGTGACACAATCCTTCTGTGAGGGTGGGGGCTATGGGCATTGGGAGGGAAGTTTAAGGGGAGATGGGCTGGGGAGGAAAACGTAGGGAGAGTTGGAAGGTAGGAGAGAATGTATATATGTATTGGTACACCTGGCCTTTTGAACATTTATTTATTTAATAATTTAAATTAAAACCCACCCCCATTTATATTATAACCCAACCCCTCCTGTTAGAAGCAGTTCAGGGCGGCTAACAAACCACATATTAAAATACATAAAATACAACAAACAATAAATACAAAAAAAAGTATTAAAAAAAACATCATCAAAATGGTGAGGCACAGAACAACAACAAAAAACCCTTCCCTCCCTAACCCTCAACCCATACCCATCTCCTTTGCTAAAAGCCTGGCAGAACAGCCAGGTCTTGCACGGACGTCGAAAGGAGGAGAGATCCGGGGCCACCCAGGCCTCCGTTGAAAGGGAGTTCCACAGCCTTGGGGCGGCCACTGAGAACGCCCTCTCCGTAGTCACCCTGGGGATACTGTTACGAGCCAGGCACATCCCCTGTTTTCGGGCACATGGAGAGAGGTGGTAGGACCCCGTGTGGAAAAGCAAGGAGAGAGAGAGGGCAAATGCAGGTCAAGCGGGCTCCTCAGAGTCCCTGAAGGAGACTAGCCCTATGCAAAACAACCAGCCTAGGAAGAGACGTAAGCCACAGGCAGGGACCACGTCTATTTCTATGTTCTGTACAGCACCAGGCACATGGCTGGTGCTATATAAATGTTTATTATAATAATAATAATAATAATACTTAAAAGGAAATGGAGCAATTGAGATGCCAGGCAACTCCCCCTTGTGTGTAACCTCCAGAGATGGGATCCTCCGGCCCAGCACTATTCCCTGGTTAAGAATATAACAGCATGCCTCTAACCTGCTCAAGTAACCTGAATGAGCCATCAGGCCTCACCTGGAAAGTTGCAGAGGAGCAAGAGTCTTTCCTGCCCCTCCAACCAGCCTGATGTTTATCCAAAAACATCCCTTTTCCTGTCTTCCAGGACCCACCTGGAAAAAGACTCCATTCAAACACCCATTGTGAGCCTTTGTCTAGTCCTGGGAATCCCAGCACCCACACAGGAAGTGTCTTTCCAGTATCCCAACTCCCACGATGAAGCTTTTGTGAGTATCCCAACTCCCATTGAGAGATTTTGCGTGGCTTTGATCCCTGGTCCCTACAGGTGACCTGAGCTTCCTATTGTGGAGCTGAGTTGCTTTTGGACGTGGATACGCACGGGTCTCCTGTGCAAGTCTGCCCCAAGGGTCTCCCAGGCCTAGGTCTGTCCCCTTCCCATCCCCTGACTCATCGCAGGATCACTGGGGCTCACCTGTCCCCTTCACAATGGGTAAAGGAGAGGTAATCTCTTTTTCACTTTACTCCAATCCTCCTATTCATCCTCCCTCTTTCTTGCTCTGTTTGCTCTAAACTCAAGGTTTTAAACTCAAACTCCCTTCTTGCTACTTAATTATTTTCACCTCCCCCTCTCTCTTTCTCGTCCCTGACCTTGGACTTACTGTCTGTTCTCCAGAACCTGAAATCTATCCCTATACTATCCAAAATTTAACCCTGTAAATGCCAGTCCATGCTAGGCAGCAATGTTTGTGTGTGTGTCCTGTAAAATAAATATCCCCTCTTGCTTAGAAATATTACTTGTCTCCGTTACGTTTCTTGGAGGGGAGTTCAACGGGTTGTAGCGTGCCATGTCCTCAGACCAAATCCCTAACGCACATGGATCCTAGGCAGTTGAAAAAGAGTAAGTCCCCAAAATTTGAGACTTAGCCTGATCACTTGGACCTTCCCCCTCTTGGGACCCCCCGTGAGCATGCGTGGAGAAGAGTCACATGGTAACAATACCTGGGAGACTTTGAGAAAAGTGCTCCCGGATGACCGCAGGGATCGATCCATAAGCCGAGGAGCAAGACAGACCCACAGATAGGTAGGACACAGGCTGTATAGGGCTTTATAGGTAAGCACCAACACCTTGAATGAGGCCCGGAAGACTATAGGCAATCAGTGCAGAGAACAGAGCACTGGTGTAATGTGCTCACGGTGACTGTCGCTGGCACGGGGTAAACGGGGGAGAAAGTCTTGGGGTCACACCTTAGGGCAGGGGAAATACCACTCTCACGCAGGGGAAAATGGGGCGGCTTGCTCTCACTAGTGCAGAACCCTCCGGTAATAATGTCCCTCAGGTTGTAGGTTGGGCTTTCCCTCGTTAATGGAAGGCAACCCTTTTCATCATAGGGACTCTGTGAGCAAGCCAATTGCCCCAAGGGAAGGGGAAAGGGTACACACTGGGAACACGTACTCAGGGAAATGCTCGGGCCCAGGACCGTGCCCACTGGTGGGGGAGGGGATGAGGTCCAGGGAAGGGGGTGCAAGAGACAGGTACAGGGGATACTCAGGGGGAAGGAAGGAGGGGCTTGCAATCCAAGTGGTATGGGGTAAGGAAAGAGGGATACACTAAGGGAATACTACACGTGTGGATATTGCCACCTCCCAGGAAACCACAACACAACAATCTGCTTCCAGGGATAGGTAGGGTTAACACACACTCACCAAGCTCTCGCAGGACCAGGGAAGGGAATCAGCCTCTCACACTCTGACACACACTCTCTCACTCTCTCTCAGTCGAGCTCTCAAGGTTCAAGGAATCCAGGGGGCCAGCCTCTCGAAATCGATTACCGGCGGGGATGCCAAGCCCCGCCGGCACTATTTATCCTTCCCCTCACTTCCTGAACCAGCATGAGGCTCCTCCTCCCCCGCCCCCGGCAGGGCGTGCTGAGCGTGCCTGACGGCGTGCGGAGGGGGGCGTGGCCCCACCACCGTCCTGGGCCGTGATATGACTCCACCCCCTTGACTAGCGCCAGCAGCCCGAGCCGCCGCCACAGCGATTCCCCTGGGCCGCTTCCTGACAGTGACCTGTCCCAGTTAGGAGACAAGCTGCCACATTCTGCACCAGCTGGGCAGCACAGATGGGATATTGAGGTCATAGGGTTGCTTAATTATATTATTGTTGTTTTATTGTATTTTTTTTTTTAGATCTTTCATTTTTTTTTATATATTTAAATTTTTATTGGGTTTTCATAGAGAACAAACACAATAAATAAAACTAAATACATAAACATCAAATTATCCCAATTACAGTATTATGCATATCTAAGAGAGAGAGATTAATAATAGTAATAGTAAAAGTTCAGATCAAACCTACAAACTGTTCAAATAAGCAAAACCCAGGTAACACCACCACATAACAACACAACACGGTAAGGCAAAAGGGAAATAAACACTAACTCACCCCACAAAAGGTCTTATACACCCAACTAAAGCAGAACCTCCTAAATAAATAAACAAAGTCAACAGGGTATCATGGCCTGTTCCCAATTGAGGGTTTAAAGTCCACAGAGAGTTTATGAAGTGAGAAAGCCGTTATCAGGAACTTTATGACACTAGCAGAAACTTCATGATCAGAGTCGGCCAATGCTAAATTCAGAAGGGCCTGGTCTGATCTACCAGGATATTTACTAATAAACAGCCCCAGGAACTCATCCCTTGGCTTATCATAGAGATGGCAATTGAAGAGGACATGGTGCGTTGATTCCACTTCCTGCTGCTCACAGGGACAGAGACGTTGGTCAACAGGAATACCACCAAAACGGCCCTCCAACAACCTAGTGGGAAGAGCGTTAAATCTGGCCGCCAAAAAAGCCACTTGCCCCCAAAGGAAGAGCAAGATGACAGATAGGGCGCCACGGTTCCTTTCTCCAGAATCAAATCTAAATACCCATTCATGTGAGGGGAAGCGCTAACCCTAGCTCTCTCAGATTGTCTGTCAATATTCTGCCATCTAGTTATAATTTCCACCTGTGCAACCCGTATGTCTTTGGCTAACAAATACTCACAAGACAGATCCAGTTTGGCCCAATGGGCCTCAACCTTAAAACACCAGCTGTTCTTAAAGTGATCTGCGTTCATCAGTGGCAACAACCCCTGAGCACCAGTTCTTACATTCCTATTCCAGAACTTAAAGACCAAGGCCCGGGCACTAAAGGGCCACTTACGTTGGCCCAATTCAAGTCTATTGGCAGCCCCAGGGGTGCCTCCTGGTGCCCTACCAAAGCCTGATAGAATTTCTATCGAATGAAGTCCAAATTGGAGGAGACAAAAGGGGCCCACAATTCAGCTCCAAAAAGGAACCGAGCTTTTGTCTTACAATTAAGAACATCATTGGCCATCTTAAAGGCAGTTCTACCTGAGATCTCAAAATGTTTCCTTACAGCGAAGGCAGATCTTTTTGCTATAGACTCTGCCCGACTAAAACGTTCGCTTCACGAGCCTGAAGAATTAAAGAACAAGCCAAGGTATTTAAATACCTTCACCTGCTCTATTAGAATACCATCTACCTATATAAAGATATAGGTATATAGTAAAATAAATTTCATATCTTTACATATACATAATTATAAATCCATATTTATAAGCAGCAATTGAAACACTAGTTGTCATTTATTGTCTCAAAAACTTCTTTCATTTGTGATGTGAGGCACAGGTGTGTTATGGGGGTGGGGAAGAAATAGATACGAGGGGAGATTTGGAGTGGATCAGCTAGGGGAGGTTTGGGCAGAAATATTAATTTGTATATTTTATATTGTAATTCTTTCTTTGCAAGCTGTCCAAAGTCCTGATTTAAAGAAGTGAGGTGTAGAAAACCAAGATGATGAGGATGCTAAACAATAATAATAAATAATAATAAAACAGTACACAGCAGATACCACAAAGGCATGTGCTAGTCATCTATAGCTGAAAATCAAACAGCCTTTCACAGGGTAGCCCCAGGGTCCCCATAGGACTCCCAGGGTCACAACTTTAAATCCTTAAATGGAATTTTTAGTTTCCACACGCATGCATATATTCACACACATCTTATTAAAATAATCCTGATGTTTGACCAAAGCCAATTAATCATTTTACACATTACCATTTCCCATAGTATTATAATCCAGAAAAATTGATTGAAACAGTATCAGCCTCCTACCACTTGTTTTATCTTTTTTAGAATCATTTCAGTTTAATTAATGGAAACCACCTGTCCAAACGTTATTAGCTGATCCATACTTAACAAAAATTAAGTCTGGGATAAAGATTACATTTCTGTTTAAATCTCACAAACGGTCTCTTCCAGTTAAAAGGGGTTACTACAAAGACCAAAACTGGCATTGTTTTTCAGTTATCGGGTTACAGTAGCTTCAGTCTCTAAGCACCAGATTCCCCATCCAGCTGATCAGTTACAGCTGTTAATTGTGGAGCGGGGGACTGGCTGACATCTGCTTCTTGCTTAGTCAGTTAATGGTTCACTTCCAGGTCCTAAAAGGATTGTAGCCTTTCTAAAAAGACAATGTCGGACCCCATCTATGTCTGGCTTCTACACTGCCTGTCTTGTTCTGGTTTGTCAGTCTCCGTACAATACAAATCTGAGTGAACTCACATCTGCCACTGATCGACCCAATTCGTGAGCAATCTTTTCCCATCGACCTGGGGTTCCCCCTGGGAACTTAACCATACTTCTTGTCAGCTGGCTAAGGTCCTCTTCTGTCCAGCCAGGTGCCTGTAAAACATTCGTAAAACATGCATTATGCTGGGAAATTGAAAGATTTTTTTATTGGCTAACACTCAAAATATTTTTAAATCAATTAAATAAAATATTAATGATATAATTTAACACTTTCTACAGCTTGTTGAATTAGACCCATCAGTGAAGGAACTCAAACTGCCAAGCACAATCACAAATATTTGCCTGCCATACAGCCTACAGCAGATAAAAATATACATATTCAGCAGCATTCCCCAATTGACCACATTCACTAAAAACATGCAAGAAAATTAAAATCAACAGTATGTTTGATTAAACATCGTACAGTTCTAACACACGAACATTTCAAATAATGCACCAAATTCTTTTACATCTAAAGCAGATATATGAAAAAATAAAAGCTTAAGACAAAGGCTTCTGAATTAAAAATAGTAAGGAAAACAATCCTAAAGTTTTCATACTTTGGAAAAGCATGCCCAATACTATTAGTCATCATGGCCACCAGAAGATTACTATATTTTAACATTTTGCACAATTTTATATTCTAATAATAATATTTATTTATTTTTAAAATTAAAATAGAAGCATTCAATTAATGACTTCTGAGCACTGTGCACACTGCGCAAGCCAAAACAAATGGGACATTTTAAAAACAGCATCAAGGCCCAATCTAAAACAATATTTTACCTTAACAGCATGATAAAATTGTAAACAATTCCTTCTGTATGACAATGAAAAGAAGCAAAAAGCAAGGGTTTTTTAAATCATAAGACTACTAGCAGCAATTCAACCTTTCTGCACTAAAATGCTCCTCTTAGAAGTCTCTGCATCTGCCTTCAACTCTAGTAAAGGCAGTGAATACAAAAAATGAGCATTAGTAACAAGCAATAGTTTCCCATTTCTATTTATTTTTTAAAAGAAACCTTTATGACAAATACCTCCGTCTAATCACCATTTCCGATAATGAACAGGCATACATCAAGCAGTTTGCATTACAGAGACATCAGCACAGAACAACAGTCAGAGGTGAGTGACCCCAGAGACCATCTCCACAGCTACAGCAAAGCTTCTCCCTGACACTAATCCTGCCTGTCATTCTCCCACTGTGCTCGAACCACACTGACATCCGCCTGCTGCACTGCAAGCTTAACGGGGCCCTTCCTGACTTTTTACTGTCTCCCCCAATCAATGGTTCAAGCGTGCTCTTTTCACCATGTCTAAATGGCAGCTTCACTCATAATCAAAGTGCACTGCCCCTGTTAAAGGGCTTTCCGAAAGGCTGAATCATTTGCATTCATTTGCAAAGCAAACTACTTTTATTCACTTTGTTCTGCTATCAAGAATGTTCCCTGAAGCAGATAAATTGGCATAAATACAACCAGCCACTTAAGAGACAGTAAATAATAGCCAATAGTGGGGATGATTTTATCAATCATTCTATTTTGTATCTAGTAATGCTTTGTTAGTCAAATGCTGAAATTCATATCTCTACAATGTTTTATACTGGCATAAATTCATCTTGTGTACCATGTGTGTGAGTGGAACATAAGTGTACGTACATTTACATACACGGTGTATATATGGTTTTGGCTTGGAGGGAAAATAAAGAAATTGCATACATGCTGTATTCAAAATCATTAATAAACCCAGTATTAAGGTAGAACTGCCACTACGTATTTTTTTTAAAAAAGAAAAAAGTAAATGCTAAGTTTAGATTATATTTAAAATTATTTATTTCACTCCATTCTTCACAAATGTATACAACCTCAAACATAAAATACAGCGTTACTAGACATGCAATTTGATTTCAGCAAAATCCTAAAGCTTTCAGAGTTTAACTGTAAGCACTTGCAGTACAAAAGCAGCTGCATACAGATTTACCATAATTCAATACTGAAAGTATAAAAATATTCTCTGTTCAATTACGCAAAACCAGAACCATGTTTCTGAACTGGCAATAACAATGGCACGCCATATTATTACAGAAGTAGCAGTCTAAAAAAAGACTTTTAAAAGAAATTAAAGTATTTTAAAGTTTGACCCCTAGATGTCCTGCATATTGAATTATTGTGCAAATACTACAAAAGTAAAACCAGTCCTCATTGTCCTTACCAATAAAAACTGCCATCATCTTATGGAAACCCAGGAATTCTTACACAAACCTACTGATCTTAGGGGGAAAAAAATAAGAAAAATACATGCAGCTATACTACCAATACATAGAAACCCACCAGCCATTATTTCACCAACGTCCTAACTCTTAAAATTTAAAACCCACATGAAAGGAAAACACAAAAATGGACAGGACTGGAATTCTTTGGGTTCTTCAAAAATTGAGTGTTAACCATTACTGCTCTAGAAAGATTAGGTAAATTTGCAATTCCTCAGCAACAGTTAACTGTGCCTTTAGATGCAACAGAGGCCACTGTGATTCAGCAGCTACAAACAACCATGAGGAGTGACCATGATGTGAATTTATTCTCCCTGTTCTAATCTGGAGCTAGCTTTAATGGAGAGATTCAAATGAATGCATAAGCATACTAGTTTGTCACTTAAAACTGTGTGTGTCCAACGTTACTGAAACACTGGCCCAAAACTCATCTCTACAGTAAAGTAAGGCAAGGTACCACATGGGGAGGGGACAGCTGTTGTGACTACACAAGCATTCAGATTTTGCATCAGAAAAGCCCCTGGGATTAACTCTCTGTACTCAACACAATACAATGCAAAGTGAGAAGTAAGCAGAGTTGTGAGCTATAGCTTTTAACATGCAACTAAAATGATTACCTCTGCATGCATAAACAGTCATAGCATTTGCTCACTAGATGTTAATTTAAGGTCTACTGTAGAAAGCTATACTACAACCATTCCTTGCACAAAGTCCTCCTAAAAACTCAAAGGAAAAAATGAATACAATTTCACGCATGTACTTTTCCTTTTCCTACAGTGCTCCTTGTAACATGCTTAGGTTTCTAGCTATACGTAGACATAAGTGATATACTATTAGTTATGTTGCATGAGGTTTATTCTGATTTAAACACACATCTGTACAGAACCAAGAAAGAAAGGGGTCAGGTTTTTAAAGAACAAAGTAAAATACATTTTCAAGTACACTGTCTTGTACCCCTAATTTTAAACTATGGACTTCTTTTTTTAACTTACACTTTACTTACACAATTAAATGCAGTTTTATTTCATCATCTGAGGATGTTAACTAACGAGACATTAGCACACTGCAGTCTAGATTCATTCCAGCAGCACCCACTCATACGTTTTGCATGTCCCATCTAATAAACGGGCAGCCACTGGTGCATCTTTCATGCGCTTGTGGGCGGCCACCACTGCCAGTGAGAGCGACAGAAGGGTAGGAAGCCGTCCCTCCTCAGATGCTCTAGGATTACTGCCTGTGACTCTAGGGTGCTGGCAGACCTGTTCATGCGAAGGCACTGCCCACAACCTGATGGGATGCAGACATGTGGGCACATATTTATTGTTTGTTTGTTTATTTATTTAATCTATATAATAAGTTTAATACCCCACCCCTCTTGCCACAACAGCTCAGTGAATATATAAAAAATTTAAAAACTATGTAAAAACTCTTATAAAACATGGAGGTTGTCAAAACCCACAACACACACCCACCCTAACCCACTCCCTCCCTCCCCCCCCCCGCTGCCACCACCACCACCAAACACCTGGCAGAACAACCAGGTCTTACATTTTCATTGAAAAGAGGGAAGGGTCTGGCGTCAACTGGCCTCTGCCGGGATGGAGTTCCACAGCCTCTGTGCAGCCACCGAGAATGTCCTCTCCATCGTCACCACCACCCCCCCGGGTTACTCAGGGGACCTCAAGAAAGGCTCCCCAGTCAACCACAGAGGTCGATGGAGTGAAGTGGTTCCGCAGATCGGTAGAGCCCCGGCCATCTGGGGCTTTATCGGTAAGTACCAACAGCTGCATATTAGCCCGTATTTGCATACACAGCAGGCTCCACATTCTCCAAGACCCCGCCATGAGTGGGAGCTGCTCATCCGGTGGGAGTGAACAAACAAACAAACAGACAGATGGACACCCACGTCATGTCGGCTATCATCTCGTTTGTTAACACCCTGAGATGCATTTATACTTGAAGGTTTACAAACTAATGGTATTAGCAGCAAGAGATGCTCATTTAAACCCTTGGCGGGAAAAGATCGAGCTGTATTTCCAGACGCTGGGAGTTCCTGTCCATTATCTGGCCCACAAGCCTCTAGAGACAATATACAGTGAAATTGCCTCTCGAGCCAGGGACGTCGACAGACAAACAGAAATAGCTAGAGTTAGAACTTTTCAGCATGTAGAGAAGTATCTCAACTGGCAACCGGAAGTGAAACAGATGGCGCCATATCTTAACCTCGGGATGCCAGTAAGAGGGAAACAGTTATTATTTCAAGCCCGAACAAACACACTCCCTTCCAATGTAACAGAAGGGAGGAGGAGAGATATCCCTTTTGACGAAAGACTTTGTCCCTTCGACAATGCCCATGTGGAAACATTCTAACACTATATAATGGACTGCCACGTTTACGACAGAATCAAGGAAGAGTGCCTGGCTGATCTATTGGCAAAGTACCCAGGAAGATCAAATACGACTGTCCTCCAACGATTTCTGGTTGCCAAAGAGGACCAGACTTGGCAGAACTTGGCTTCCTTCCTGATCCAGGCGGCTACGATGAGAAAGAATTACTTGGAATTTAAACACTCAGAACTGTGATAGGTCTCAAGAATTATTATTGTTATTGTTACTATTACTATTATTCACCAGGCTGAGTAAATTAACATCTTCTCTATAGAACATAAGATATCAGCATTTAAGAATCAAGAGAAGAAGAGATCAAAACCAGATCTAAACTAGATCTACAACAGACCTTTGCAATATAGAAGGTCAAGGGAGAAAGGATAACCTATAACCATCTTGGGGTAGGAGCTTACGAAACAAGAACCAGGCACAAATTTATTAGCTAGGGAGGACATTGTCCCCAAGGCATGATCGCTAGGAATAGGAAACAAAGGATTAATCTAACCTTAGGCAAATCACATGTGCTAAGGCTCAAATCTAAGATCAGGGAGTATACCCAAATGTAAGGCTAGGGAGTACAGCCCAACCAATGAGAGAATTATTCTACTAATATGAAAATGTACCTTGTAAAGTAACGGGATAATGATCCTCCATAACAATTAAATAATTACAGACACTAACACCTTAGAATAATTTTAA
Organism: Sphenodon punctatus; assembly: GCA_003113815.1. Taxonomy (NCBI): domain Eukaryota; kingdom Metazoa; phylum Chordata; class Lepidosauria; order Sphenodontia; family Sphenodontidae; genus Sphenodon; species Sphenodon punctatus. The sequence continues at coordinate 3,951,423 of QEPC01013874.1, read as the reverse complement.
ACTATTTTTATTTAGTGTGTATTTGTATTATGTTTGTGTGTTTTAACTGTATAGAGCAATGACCTATGGTCACGCTAAACAAACAATTCATTCATTCATTCATTCATTCAATAAGAGCATAAGTAAAACTCTTGGGGTTAAAACTCCTGACCCCATTAAAGTCAATAGGGCCGATCGCAAGCCCTGAGGATCCCACACGCAGCCGGGCACACGCGCAACCATGCACATGTCGTGTGGACCCGTTGGAGGCACATTGTTCCGCACAGGAGATCCATGGGGCTTGGGATCAGTCTCACCAGTTTTGCCAGCTGACTTGAATGTACTCAAGATTTTACCTCATATGCTTAAAAGGGATCTCCACAAGATGCTAAGTAACAGAAATGAAGGTTGAAATTCTGTTCTTGACTAGTACTGGTACTGGCTCATGACACCCCCGTTCTCATTCTTGGTGATTTCAACATTCACGTTGACACACCTTTCAAGCCCTCTATCTCCCGCTTTCTCTCTCTGACCTCCTCCTTTGATCTCCGACTCTGGACCAATTCCCCAACCCATACCAACAGCCACTCCCTCAACCTCATCTTCTCACAAAATTGCTCTCTTGCTGACCTCTCCTTTGATCCCTGCCATAATTCTGATCACTTCCTCGCCTCTTTCAGCCTCTCCCACCAACCCCCTCCTCATCCTCCCCCTCTCCACGCCCCTTCCGCAACATGTAGCCCATTACCCCCATGGAGTTTGCCTCCTCTCTATCCCCCCACCTCCCCTCCATTTTCTCCTCCTCCTCCCCTGACTCTGCCATCTCCGCTCTCAACACCTCTCTCTCCTCAACCCTTGACTCTCTTACCCCCCTCTCTTCCCGTCCCGTCCAGCCCCAAAACCCCCGCACCTGGCTCACCCCTAACATCCGCTACCTCCGCTCCTGCACCCGGGCTGCCGAACGCCTCTGGCGCTAATCCCACTCCCTCCCTGACTTCCTCCACTACAAATTCTCCCTCTCCTCCCTCTCCTC
>QEPC01013874.1:3917083-3948802 GCA_003113815.1 Sphenodon punctatus | reverse complement strand
AGGTGGACAGATTTTGTGCTTCTAATTTCAGGGCAAATTCTCTGCTTCTAAGGTTCACCCTGCACAACAGTCAGGCTTTAGGTCCCTCCTGACTCCCTCCCAAATTCAGCCAACCTACTGCACACAGTGCATCACTGCACAGTGCACTGGAGCGCAAGCTTGAAATCAAACAAGTCTCCGAGTTGCATCGGGGGGGGGTATCATGATAAGGGACCACGGTCACGGAGTTACCCACAGGTGGTTGGTGGGGGGCACAGGAGGACAGGAGGCATCACAGCTGTAGTAGGGAAGCACTGCAGGAAGTCATGGAGTGTACATCATGGAGGAGGGAATGGGGAGCTCCAAGGACAGGAGATAAGCCCACCGGCCAGCAGCCGCAACATTGTAATGAGAACAAGCGACTCTAGGCGTGGGATGCGGAAAGCGCAGCTGCTGCCTGGAACTAGCAGAGCACACACAGGGCATTCAACACACAGACCAGGGACACGAGGCGAGGACGACGCATGACCCAACCCAACCGGCAGTCAACACAGAGGTTGCCCGCACAGGCCCGGGCGCAGGCCGGACTTGGAGTCAGACATGGTGCCATTCTATGTGAACGCTGTGGGATCAGTGCCGCTAAGCGCATCCGTGTTGCCCTGGCTAGGCAGGAGTAAGAGTGGCTGACAGTGCTGAGCCCGCCACCTCCTCCTCCTCATCTCAGCATCCGCTCGCCTCTCCGTCCCGCCTGGCTCTATCACGCCACGTCCCGGTGCTGTGCTGTGTGCCCACACAGTTTCCCCTCCCCGGCTGGCGTTGTTGCTTGTTGCCTAGCAGCGACGCTGCGTGCTTTGTCCTGACCCCAGCTATGTGAATCTTGGCTATTGGTTAATGTAATAATAAAGCATATTTTTGGGCATAGAAAGTATGCTGTGAGGAACACAACTCAGCAATAATTGTATTATTACAAAACAATAACACTAATGTAATAATTATTTTTTTTATTTTTTTAAAAAGTTAAACAGAACAGCAGGGATTTGAACCTGTGGAATGACAGCTACCAATTGTATAGCAAGCGGGGACCTTAACAACTATGCCAACAGAGTTCTGTTTTTGATCCTGGATTAAACAGGGAAGTGGGAGAGAAATGTAAAATTGAAAAAATGTAAAATTGAAAAAAAATTGAAAAGTTTAAGAGTTTATTATATTTATTTTATTGCAACGTTATATTTGTATACTGGTTTTAAACAGTTATTTTAAAAAATAATTTCTTTAGAGAGTAATATTTATTTTTAGTCAATTTTGTATTAGTATCTAACTTGTGTTTAGTTTTATACCTGGTCGTGAATCTTTAATGAAAATAAAAATTACTTGTTAATGAATAAAAAATTTTTTTACTTTTCTTTTTCCAATACATCCACAAATGCAAATGTGTATATCTCTGTGTGTGTGTGTGTGTATATATTTGTAAATATAAGTATATTTCTGTACATACACATCTATACATGTATATATGTACACATTTTGTATATATACACATCTATACATGCACATACATCATATATATATATATATGCAGAGGAGTAAAGATATGTATGTGTATGCCTCTGCATACACATAGGCATACACATATGCACATACATATACACACACATTTATCTGACCGACACTCATGGCGGTCGGCAAACGCATGGCCTGGGTGTATGGCCTGGATGGTTGCAGAGGGATCAGGGTGGATGTGTGGCCTGGTGGAGGGGTGCAGAGGGAAACTATGCATCCATAGTTGGGATGGGAACTATGCATTTGAATAAATAAAATGGGGCTACCCATCAAATATGCATTATTCAACCTACCATTTGTGGATTAGCCAGTGTGTGCTATGTACTGCAGTATCCTTGAGTACCCATTTTGTTTTTTCAATGGGGGAGTGTGTGTGCGTGCGTGCGTATGCCTACTTACTTTATAAGTCAGATGATTAGAAGGGACCTGAGCAGAAAAAGGGTGGAATCTTCTGTACATCCACCCCAAAGTTGAGACGCTGAGCCACACGAGGAGGACGGTTTTACAGCTCTAATGCGTAAGGGCCTGATGGACTTGGACCTAGGAGACCAGGGGTAATTGAAATAGGAAATCACTGAGTGGCCTTGGAGAAGTAAAAACCTCTCAGTCTCAGTTCCCCATATGTAAAATGGGAATACAAACATGTGTATCTGTCTTTCCCTGTGCGTTCCCCTCATCCTTGTGCATCTTTGATTTGGAAGTACACTGGGCAGGGAGTGGGACCTGTCTAAATCAATGACTCTCTTAGGGCATTATTTCACTGTCCTTTGTTAACTACACAATACAAAGGCTCTGATAAAGTATAAGATTAAAATGCTATTTCCTCTCAGTCCCTCACTGCCTGTATATCTCTACTGTTTCTGCAATCGAGAAAGATGCAGCAGAGATGCAGTTAGTGCACTAAGGGACAGGGTGTTTTCTGACATGACAATAACCACAGTTTAACCGCAATCAAACATTTCAAAGTCAAACTATGCCAGCTAGCAGCTACCAGCCCAGGTACACATGGCAAGTTGGAACTTGGAACTTAAACAGCACTCTCGGGCGGGGGAGGGCATGGGAGTGGGGGTCACTCAGGACTTCTAGTTTCGTAACACTTAGAGGGTGGGGGAGGTCACGTAACATTCACTCCTGTCACTCCCTCCCTCCCGTCCCAACTTTACTTACTGCAGTTAGCTGTTTAGTATTAACTGTTAACATGACAAAGAGGCAGGCGTGGCGGCTGGCATGTGTGTGATGCGGATGAATGTCATGTATTCATGTTAATTTATTAAAACAATTAACAGGTGGGTTGTGTGGATGGGTCAGTCAGTGAGTGAAAAAAGAAAGTGTCCCCCGACCCCCAGCCAGGACTCGGGAATCGGGATCAGGAGCAGCAGACAGCCAGTCACTGCCAGCAAGACCGACCGGCCGGGCACGGCCAGCACCACACACACACACCTCTCCCTGTCTGTTGCTGGTTGCCGCCCACCAGCGCGTCTAGACTCTACAGAACTCTGGTGTCCAGGGGAGGGAAGGTGACTGGGGGCAGGGCAGTCAGTGACGGCATCGGCGACGGCGGTCGGCGACTGCAAGTGAGCGTAACGCCGGCGGCGCTAGGGGGCGGGGCATAATAGCACTCATCACACCGCCTGGCTCGGCTGCGCTAATCAGTTAGTCTTGGGTTAATGTAATAAATAAGCATTTTAAAATTATTTATATTACAAAGTATGCCAAACACAGCAATAATTTTATGATTAACAAAACAAACAATAACACTAATGTAAAAGTAAAAAAAATAAAAATAAAGTTACATTTAACAGTGGGGATTTGAACCAGCTGAATGACAGCTACAAATTGTATAGCAAGCAGGGACCTTAACAACTATGCCAACAGAGTTCTGTTGCTCAGCTCACTTCTTCTAGACTGAGGAAGTGCGGAATGAGGATTGTAAGAAACTCTTCTGCATGGACTTCACACTTCATTCCTTCAACTTTCTGAGTCGGTCCTATGATGTAAAAAATGACTCGGTCAGCCAATACACAGGTCACTTTAAACTCCCACCAGGAGTTTTGGTCAAAAAACTTTAGTTTGGAGATCAATTTATGTTTACATAAAAGATCAATTTGCCATAAAATAAAAACACCATTCCTTGAACTCCCAAGCAGAACATGTTGTCCATGCATGTATGTATTGAGAAGAATGGGCAGTTATTGCGGCACACAGAGAGACACAGCACCAGCAGTCAGCGTGACAGCACTGCACACAGCGGCTGCATAGTCATACTCCCTTCACGGAACCACGATAAACACTCATGACTGTGTCTCATATATTAAACTGGCGGAACGCGGGAAAAGACTGCTGATTTTATGCAACAACGGTAACGATCAGCAAATCGGTGAAACACATACATGCCGCATCTGTGGATTCTTGTAGCGGAAGAATCGCAGGGTACCGGGCGGAATTCTGCGAGGCGCAACGTGGGATGCCAAAGCTTAGAATGGAATTGCGGTGCGATAACAGTTGCTGCCGCATCAGCCCTACCTGCAACTGTCAAATATACATTGCTTCCACACCAGAGCCCTGCCTAATGAACTGTCAAATATATACATCGGTATAAGCGGTAAAACACTTTGTTTTATAAAAGTTGTTGTTTTTATTTATTAAAGAGGTGCTATTGCGCCTCTTATTATTAAAGTGAGAAGGCATCTCCATTCCTTTTCTCCCTATACTTAACGTGGCTGTTTCTGGTCATTGCACTTCCAGGTTGCAACTCCCACTTTTTAAGTAGTTTCCAACATTTAAAAACCAAGGTTTTCAATTCATAGTTAAGGCTAATTAATCAAAACTAACAATTTCAATTATACTCCAACTAATAATCTCTTTCCATCACAAATCCTATACTCCTAAAGTAATATAATTCCATCTCACACCTTACATTAACCACCATTTATACATCCCTCTCTTCTTAAAATCACCACTATATTTTTTCCTGCAACATCAAACTTATAGTAGTATTAAAAAATAACTCCCACACTTCAAATTCTACTACTGAAGAAATTTATTTTCATTCAAATGCCTTAAGTTATTTGTGATATAGGTATTTTATATTTATGAAATAAAGACTAAGTTCCAATGTTATGTTAACTAATTAACTCGTTAACGAATTTGAATGAGAATAAATTTGCACAATGAAAAATGTTCATCCAATTTAGTTGGATGATCTTGAGAAGAAAGGGATGTATAAACGGTGGTTAATGAAAGATGTGAGATGAAATGATAGTTTAGGAGTATAAGGTTTTTGATGGGAAGAGATTATTAGTTGAAGTATAATTGAAATTGTTATTTTGATTAATTCGCCTTAACTATGAATTTAAAACTTTGGTTTTTAAATGTTGGAACAACAACATAGGCTTACTGTAAACCTTTATTCACCTATCTGTTCACAGTATGCTATTTGACCTTCATGGGTGGGTAGAATTGGGGCAGAATGCAGGCAGCACTACCTCTTGAGTCTGTATAATAAAGAATTTCTTCCTAGAATTAAAGAGAACTGCCTTGTCTTTGAACATAATGAAAAATGTTCATATTCTCCACTAAAGACCCACTAAAATGACAGGCCATATGGCGATACTAAGCACCCTTTTGTCTTCTCTAAGAGCTAGAAGGAGTTTCCAGTGTGTTTAGACTCCTAGACAGGAATTTGTGGATTGCAAGACTCTCTTAAGATAGTGATGGATAGAGATCTTCCCAGGTGTTTTGAAACACAGCATACTTGCAACTGCAGCAACCTGCCTTTCAGGGGTGTTGGGTTTTAGACCATTCTGAAGGAAATCTAGCACCTCCAACACACTAGTTCATCAAACTTTGTCTTTTATGGCATCAGAAATGGAATATCGATCAACTGACACTGTTTATCTTATTAGAGAAGTCTTACACAATGCCTTAAGTGTATTTAGAACTTGTTCTGAATATCCCTAGGACCTGAAAGCTATACTTTCCATTTTCATGCTGTCAAATTCAAGAGATCGGATATGAATGGTGGGTTGAAGTGCAATGCAGAATCGCTTTCCCAATTGGGAAACTTACAAGGAGTCAACCTGCGTATTGACCAGTTCTGAGAATCACAGCCTTCATGGCCAATACAGGAAAATAACTGAATGTTTCATTTACATGATCATGGAAACTTTGTAATATGGGGATGGGAAGCAAGGCATAGAGAAGGTCCTCTGGGAGATAGCATCCTCTGGGAGATAGGTCCAGGAACCTGTTTTCTTGCAAAGAAACTTTCAATTTTTATCTCTACAAAGAGATCTGATTGGTGTTCTGAAAACCTTCACCACCTCTAAGAACTCATGCAGGCTCCACTTCTGGTCCTGTCAATCTGATCTACTGTACTCTTCAGCCTTGATGTGCATGGCAATTAGGGACAGGGTATTTAGTTCTCTGTCCAAGTCAGAGAACTTCCTCCCTGTGTAGAGCTGAGGGTTTCATGCCTTGATAATGACTGGTACGTTGCCATTACTGTGCCAGCAAGATATCAAAACATGATGAGGGTATATGTACTGAAGAAATTCATGAAGGGCTAACTGAATTGGTGTCAAAGTTTTCTCCTTTTGTAAATGAACCAACTTTCTTGAGCTCTCCTGGAGTCGAAGTGGATGCCAGCCAGGGAGGCTGGCATATGGAATGATCACGTCTTTGTTGGCTCAGATATTGGAAACCCCTACTGAAAAACTTGAAGGGTACTACACTTTATGGAAGGAACAACTGTCCTTCTTTCCAGGGCCTTCTAATTTCATCCTGGAATGGGAGGAGGAAAAGAGTGTCCACATGCAATGTCAGCATGTCCACAAGCTAACATTTTAAGGGTGTTTCAAAAGCAAATGTAAACATTCAAAGTGGAAGTGAGAGTATGAGCAGAGAGCATGTCCACTCCTCAGACTGCTCTAGGCACCTCACCCAGAACTGTATGGTCCTGGCAGACCTGTACACACGCACAGGCTGCGTGCACCCCAATGGATGGGAGATGGCTACGTGAATGCACATTAGCCCACATCAGCTTGTATTCGTCCACACAGCAGGCTTGGGATTGAGAACTTAAAAACACAAGTCGTGCTAAACTGGGTCAGACCAATGGTCCATTGAGCCCAACACCTGTCTCGGCTAATCAGGGTCGCCTGAAGTACCACCCAACAGGTCACAATGAGGTGATCCATTCCCTGTTGCTCACTCCCAGCTCCCGACACTAAGAGGTTACATTCCCCAAACCTACCTGGCTAATAGCTGCTAATGGACCTATCCTTCAGAAACTTATCCAATATCCTTTTTTAAACCCAGCTATACAGCTGGGCTTGACCACATCTTCCGGCAACAAGTTCTACAACTTAATTGTGCATTGAACGAAAAAATGTTTTCTTTTATTTGTTTTAATTCTGCTACCCATTAGTTTAATGGAGTGTCCCCTAGTTTTAGTACTGAGAGGGTAAATAACCACTGCCTATTAAACCTGTTCTGCACCACTCATGATTTTATAAACTTCTATTATATCCCCTCTCCGTCATCTCTTCTCCAAGCTGAATAGCCCCAGTCTCTCTTCATAGGGGAACAATTCCATACCCCTCATAATTTTTGTTCCCCTCCTCTGTATCTTTTCTATTTCTACTCTCTCTCTCTCTCCAGACCACACAATGAATGGGGGCGATCATTTGGTGACCACCTAACAGGCAGGCAGGCAACAGGCGTACCTGGTGGGAGCTATTGTGGGCTATTGTCTCATTTGTTTTCGCCATCAGACTGATGTGCAGGAAATCCAATTCAGAGGTTATGTAGAAAAGGATAGATGTTTATTTCTTTTCTCCTCAGAGAGGCCACTAGAACTACCAGTATATTTTTGAAAACATGGAAGTTATTAGACCAAACAGGAGAACTCATTGTAGCAGAAGCAGAGGGATCTCCTGTTGTTTTTATTGTCTTTTTTTAAACCTTACATTGACTCTGTTGCCAAATCCTGCTGATTTGCCCTCCATAACATTGCTCGGATCTGCCCCTTTCTCTCTACCTCCTTGGCCAAAACCCTTGTTCATGCCATAGTTATCTCTCGCCTCAGTTACTGCAACCTCCTCCTTGCCAGCCTCCCTCGCTCTCACCTGTCCCCCCTTATCGCAATCCAAAACTCTGCTACCAAGGTCATTCACTCTGCCCATCGCTTCGACCATACGCTGCCCTCCATGCCTGGAACGCCCTCCCTACCCACATCCGCCTTGCCCTCTCCCTCCACTCCTTCAAATCCTTCCTCAAGATCCACTTCTTCCTCGCCGCCTTTCCCAATGCCTGCTAGTCGTTCCCCATATACTTACTGTCTGCCCTCCTCTGCAGACTGCTGCAACCAACCGGATTGTAACCAAGCCAAGCGCACGCACCTGAGACTTCGCATCCACCTGAATGTTTGTTTGTCTTCCGCCTATCTCTCCCACTGTCCCCTCTCCCTGTCTTTTAGATTGTAAGCCACAGGCAGGGACCGCATCTATTTATGTTCTGTACAGCACCAGGCACATGGCTGATGCTATATAAATGTTTATAATTATAATAATAATAAACAAACAACAACAACATGTAGATAAGCTTCCTTGAAGTCTACCGACATTAAAAAGTATTACTGTAATTGCACCATCATGATGAATTTAACATTTCTGTCTGGACCCTCAAGGATCTAGTGAATCCAGATTTTTAAAATGTTATAGTTTAAGCTAACACACAGGGGATTCACCATACATGACCAACTGCTACTCATGGTACTTAATATACATAAACCCACTGCTCATGGGAAAGGGCCTAACCTTGAGTGACGCCAAGGACTTTGCAACTTTGCGACCTCAGTAGCAACTGTGGGTACTCTAGGTCACTCCAAGTCTATCTGGCTTGCCTTTGGGGTAAATAGCTGTTACATCTCTCTCACACCTTAGGATTTCCATGTGCACTTGGCTGTATCAAATGAATAATCCTCCCTCCCACTCAGAATGTACCCAGAAAGCAGCTCTTCGCCCGCCTTATACTTAACCAGTTCCCATTAAGGCTAAATATTGGAATATTTCTAGCTCAAGGCACATTCTCCTCTACTCTTCAAAACTGACAAGAGCTCATTTAGGCAACATCTTTGATTGACACAGAGGCTGCAGCAAAAGTATAATTTATCCAAGGACCCATTGACAGCAATGGAAGAATGCAGCAAACATATATATTTGGTGTGGCTTTTAAAGATGTCAAAAAATTTAAATTGTGACTATAAGTGTATTTGATATATCTGAAATGTTAGGATTTATATGTAGAACTTAAAATTTGGGATTATTCTTAGTTTATGCATGTACTACTAAAAAAAATAGATAAAAATATAAATCCCTAAGTAAGCAATGCTAGGCTACTTAGACCATATTCCAGTGAAATGAAGAATTGGCACAGCTTCCTCTGCTACTCAAACTACTTCCCAGCTACCCCCTCGACTTATAAATGTACTCAAGACCAACCAGGCAGCCCAAATTCTTGCTGATACAAACGGGACATTGTTTGGGTAAAACATTTCCATTTTAAAAATTTCTTTGATCAAGACAGACATGATTAACTCATGGTTTATGCATATATAGTTTCTCTGAACAAAAACTTCTGTTTCCTTTTAATCAATTAAAAAACAGGCACTACATTCACATTTCTACTCCAAGGATGTTATTAATTAGTCTGATTAAGTGCATATCAATTTTGACATTCCAATCTCCTGAGTCTCACTACCAGGCTTCAAGAAAGAACATAATTAAGATGCTTGTTCCTTAACTATATTGCTTCTGAATACTTACAAAACACTGTTCAGGTTAATTTACAACCTCTATTGCTTGCTAAATAGAAAAGCCACTTTTTAAAAACATTTTGTAATGGCAAGTACTTATAAAGTGCAGAGAAAATATTGAGTATTGTGTAGGGGTGGGACTCCAGGGGGAATTTTGGATTCAGATTTTAAGGTTTCAGTTCTTTACTAATTTCTGATCTCTATTTGGATTTGGACTTTTTACATATATTTTTCCCCATTGAAGTCAATGAGAACAAACTGCAATGTTGAAGATCCTAATACAAAAATCAATGTAAAAGTTCCAAATCACCTGAAACATAAAAAGATCAGAATTTTTGGATAGAACTGAATTAGCCATTTTCAGGTTGATTTGGTTCTATCCAAATCCGAAATTCCCATCCATAGTACTGTGAAAGCATTGAAACAGGTACATATTATAAGTGTAAGCTTCCATCAGAAATAACAGCACACTGGCAATTTTAAAGTCTTGGTTTATTAAAAACATTAAAAAAACTTAAAATTTTACTTGCGTTGTTTGACTTGCCAAGTAGTCTCTGCCCAAGCAAGGCACAACTACTTCAGTAACTTGCGTAGTAACAATCTTAAGTTTCATTATCTGAATCTCTCAAGAGAGTCCAAGATTAGATATAGTGAATTATCTCAGCTTTCTAAAAAGTATGCAAGAGAACTTTAATCATCTTTGCCAGAATATTCACTTTAACAAGCCCTTCCTCACCCTAGCATCTGATTACTGCATTCCTGTTCTCACACAGCAGAGTACTTCCAGGAGAAATCCCATGGTCATGATGACTTCAATCAACTACAAATTTAGTCTCTCTTCTTCCTCCAGTTCTGCCCTCTTACTAGCCAAACAACTCTACTTCCCCATGCTGATTCATGCATGCAAATTCCAGCTACCTATTCACCACTTTTGGACACAAGGTGTTCTTCCCTCTCCGCACAAAACCTCCCATACTTCTGAAAAGATTAAAAGCAGCGTAGCAGAGCTACTGCTAGATTGCCACCAATTACAAGAGTAAATATTTGGGGGGGGAGGGGGGTGTTACAGTATTCCAACAAGTCACCTTGTAAATTGGGTACCAAAAAAGAATCTATATAAAATTTATGTCAGATACCTAAGCTGCAGTTTTTATTGTTGTACTGAGATTATTTGCTGGCAGAGACTTCACATTTTTCAGACCATGTTTTACAGATGGGACAATAAATACGTTATTTCTGAACAGATACAAATAAATTCTTAGAAAAAACTTTTTGACACAGCTGATTAAAAGTAGCTTTAAATTTGGAGGTAGGGAGCAATGACTCTTGGGAGCAGTTTCACAGGAGATAGATATGCAAGAGTTTTAACTTCAGAGTTAATAGACTTGAGACATTTGTGGTTTATCATGGGCATACAAGCAGTATATATGATCTGGGACATGCATTTGTGGAGTGTCTACCATGAACCCATTTAGCGAACTTTAGCTGATAGGAAAACAAGAAGATACAACTTAAGTTTTGTACCTGTGTACATGTACCTGTGTCTGAAACCAACAGCTTTCCCAACTTTTCCCTTCGTTTTCACAGAGGATGATAAAAACTTCAGAGTCTAAACTGGACTATCGAGTGTGAAATGTTATGTGGAAGACAGCAATAAAAATACTAGAATATGTAGCAGAGTATTTCAAATATCTATTATTCTTAAAAGTAATATTTCAATAGAGCTCACTATGTAATAAGCACTTTCCAAATGTATGTGAATGGCAGTTAACAGACCATCATATTTTCTATTTTTTTGGAAAATATTAAGTTAACCTGGGAGAGGCTTCTAGTCTATGTACTAGAGAGGTTTTGTGAATTTCTGTTTGCTGTTACTGTGAGCCAAAGAAGGTGGAGAGGGGATTAAGGGAGGAACATTACTTTTTTTCCTTACCTTGTAACTCATAAATCTGGACTCTATCAAACAAGCATCAGGAAGTGTCACAATGAAACGGTTAATAAATATATTACAAAAATTACCATTTAAGTCCATTTAATTGAATGGAAATTAAGATGCTGTTTTTAATTGGAAGTACAACTTAACAATTTCTGCTAAGTACTACCAGTTAATTCATTTATTTTTTTATTATTAGATGCTTCAAGGCAATTGTTTTAAGGCAGGAAAGAGTGAAAACCACTTCAGTAAATTTGATTGTAGGACACTCAGGCACGCAGATCAAATAAGCTATAAGTTGAATGGGTAATTATGTTTGGCCTGTGATATACACATTAGTCTAAAGATAATTCCGAATGAAAGGAAAGGCATTTTCACACTGAATGACTGGAGTAGTTTAACAGTATATTTACTTTACTCAAAACGTCTCTCACATTCTCTCTTACTGCATGGCAACTTGGGGTGGCATATAATTTACACTACAATCATAATATTAAAAAAATACAAAATACATTATAAACAATTTAAAATATGACAGATACACCAGACTAAAAGCCCAACTTCCCCAAAAAAAGAACCTCCCTTACCCGTTGCCCTTGCTAAACGCCTGGCAAAACAGCCAGGTCTTACATGGTCTACGGAAGGAGGGAAGATCTTGCGAGAGGTAGATCACCACCACGAGGGAGTTCCAAAGCCGAGGTGCAGTCACCAAAGATGCCCCCCTGAAAGTCACTGCACGGCAAACCCAGGGAACCTCTAAAAGAGTGCCCACCGGCCAATAGCAGGGGCCGATCCAGGAGACGGGGGATAAGGCAGTCCCGCAGGTAATGGGGCCCAGGCCGTATAGGGCTTTAAAGGTAATAACAAACACCTTGAATCAGGCCCGGAAGACTATAGGCAACCAGTGCAGAGAACAGAGCACAGGTGTTATGTGTTCCTGGCAACCCGTCCCTGTCAGAAGGCACCCCGCGACCTTGCCTTCCACTAGGGAGGCACTTACCACCCCAGCCAGCAATTGCCCCAGCCAGAACAGGCACGGGTTCAGTTCACGATTGTGGCCCTCACAGCCCCCAGCATCTCCACTGCATCAGTGGACAACACCTGCTGAAACTGATCTCACAAAATCAGACCAGACAGGGCATTCATAGCTTCGGGTACACCCACTGCAACAAACGCAGCGTCGAAGTGTGATGGATACGAGCAATTTTATCAGCAAAGTAGTCAATAAAAATGTCACAGCGAGCACTGGAAGATTCCAGTTCCAGGTGGAGAAAGGCCAGACTGGCCGGTCCCTTCACCACCCAGAAAAGCTCAGCTAGATTAAACTTTGCATATGCTATGATGGTAGCAAAGAACCTCTTCTTTACTGCCTGCATAGGCACGGCATATGCTTTTAATGCAGCTTTAATGCAGCAATTGGTCGGCTTCAGTGAGAGTACGGCGCCACCGTTCCTCTAACTACCTTCCTGCCTGCTTCAGCTAATGCAGGTCTTCCGAGAACCAGGGGGCCCTGTGCCACTTATGCTCGGGGAGCAGACACCTGGGAGCCGTCCGGTTGATGGCCTCAGCTAATAAGGTCTTCCAGACAGCAACGAGGTCATAAAGCGATCTACCTTCGAGGTTGGAAGGTATTCCCCCACAGCATTCCGGAATCGCTCTGGTTTCATAAGTCTCCGGGGGCAAACCAAATGAACACACCCTGCCGGGGGCAGACGTACCAGGAGACTGGCCCATAGGAAATAATGGTCTGTCCAAACAAAGGCACCAATGACACCTCCCCCACTAACAGACCTTCTGCCTCAAGGCCAGTGCAGAATACCAAATCCAGAGTATGCCCCTCTGTGTGAGTCGGGCCAGATATACTATCTGAGACAGGCCCATGGTTGCCATGGCAACTATGAACTCTTGATCCGTCCCCTTAACACTGGAGTCAGCGTGGGTATTGGAATCCCACAGGACCCAGTAGCCTCGAGGATCGCAACACTACCTCCGACACCAGATTGGAGAGGGCAAGTTGAGATGCTGCCATACAGGAAGGTGCATGGTATACAAGCAACACCCCCAATCTGACTCCTTGGGCCAAATCGACCACGAAATAAAGGCCCTCTATTCTGGATGGAGTCTCCACTGGATATCTCTGTACAGACCATACAGACCAGGTGTCCGTAAAAACAATGGCTACACCACAACCACCCCATCCCTCTGGTCATGGCTGATGCTGCACGGAGTACCCAGCTGGAACAAGGTCAGCCAAAATAGGCCCTGACTCAGTGTCCATCCAAGTCGGTCGGATCAGATCCCAGACTGTAACGGTCTTATTTATGACTGACCTGGCATTTAATAGCATCAACGCATGACCAGAGGCCTATATCATCTGGATATTTAAAAAACAAATGCCATGGCAAAAAATAATAGAAAATCATACCTGTCAAGTGACATATATACACAACACTGAATCTTATTCCATAGTAAGATATTAGCAACTTAATAAATCTGGACTCATTCTTCAGAGAAAAAGATAAAGGGCTTTACATTCACCAAACCCAAAGTACACAGATATATATGTCTTTCAGCAAAAAAATGAGGATAATTTTTAAAATAATCAGTCATGATTGTTGTTTTAAAATTCTTCATCTTTTATTCTAAAGTTTTGCAGTTAGAAAATACCACAGATATTTGTTATACCCATTTCCTATTCAGTTGCCCTTCTAAGAATCAGGAGTATTTTTTTCTTCCAGGACTGCAGCTTTTGCACCCTGACATATTAGACAACATCTTTAGTTAAAGTCATCATTTCATTGTGCCCAAAGCATACCTGCTTTACAGATTTTGAAAGAATCAGTTATGAAAAGTAGTAAGTACAGCATACTGGATCAGATCTATGGTCCATCCAGCCCACCACCCTGTCTCTGACACAGGTCAGCTTCAGTTGCCAAAAAAAAGTGTACAACAAATCATAAAGTGATTTGCTTCCTGCTAATCACTCCCCGCCGCTGACAGAGGTCTCTTCCCTGATTAATTCAACTTAAAAGGTATTGATGGACACATCATCTAAGAATTTATCCATTCCTTTTTTGAAACCAGTTATGCTATTTTCCTTTACAACATCCTTTGGCAACAAGTTCCACAGGCTGCGAGCGGAGTGAAAGAATCACTTCTTTGTCTTAAATCTGCCGCCTGTTAATTTCATAGGGCCTTTTTAAACTAGCAGGATTTCTCCCACACTTTAAAGCTGCAGCGCTGGAAATTTTCTTGAGATTCTTGTGGGATCTCAAAATATTACTGAGATCTTGTTTCTTAATTCACGCAAGAATCGGAATTCTCATTTCAGTCCTATTTGAAACATATCCATCCCTTCTCCCTTGCTGCCCCTCATACCTGAACTCTCAACGTGAATACATTCATTCTGCTCCCTCCCTCCCAATCTTCAAATCCCTCCATATAAGTGTTCATACGACGTGCACAATCTGATGAGTTATTACAATACATATTTGTGCCAAACGAACTCTATCCAATCCAATTTTCAGAACCCTCCTGAAAGCCTACCCTTTCATCAGGCTTTCCCTAGCTCCTTCTCCCCTTAGTCTGCTCGCTGATTTACTCAGGGTCACCTTTTCCCCTGTAACTAGGCTAAGTACATGCACCCTCAACTTTTCTACTTCATGAATGTATTTCTGTCCCTTTCTCTGTTCCCATCCCCATCGCTCCCCCTTCCCTCATCTCTCCTAGATTGCAAGTCTGCTGGGGCAAGGACCTGTCTATAATGAAATTACTGTAAAGCACCAGACGCTATATACAATCCCATTCATTATAATTCCTAACAGTGTTTGCCTTTTTGACCATTGCTGCACACTGAGATGATATTTTCAACTATCCATAAAGCGGAAACTATTGTAACTATCCACAAAGACTGGATAGTTGAAATTTGCAGGCGCCTGGGAGCCATTAGTACCCAGAAAACTGAGGCTGGCGACTGGTTCAACAGTGTAGCGAGGCAAGTAGAGTTTAATATCCAGATAATGTCTGGCGACTGAATTTTCTTTTGAATCCGAGTTTGATCTGAAATTTCTTGTCCTGGCAGTAGCTCCTTTTCCTGAGTGGCAACACCTAATTTGGAACAAATATTGCCTATGTATAATTAGGATTATTTTTCCTGTGTCACCATTTGCGCTTATCAACATATAAGACCACGTGAGACATTATCCCACATTGGGTGACCTTAGATCACCTTAGCCCACGATGCAGCTGACCATGATGAAGCTGCCAGATGTTCACCCACTTCTGCCAAAGGCAGCCAGCTGGCTGCTATGCCAGAAAAGGCTGGTGCCACATCGCGGGCTACTGTTGCCCCTGGGGTAACAGGTCGCTTCCCATCAGGCCGGTCCCATACAGCCCCCCTTCAGCCTCCCCCCCCCCTGTCTGCTGGCACCATAGAGCTGTGAGTGTACTTTGCCATTCCTGTGTATCTACATCATTATCCCACAATAGTGGACAGGCTAGGGGAGGCGGGTTGTGCGTCTTGTGGACAGCTTCTCAGCCCACCCTGGGTAGTAGTGGGACTTGTGATGGCAGCCTGCCTGCCCGGTTTCCCCATGGGGGGAGTGGGAGAGATTATTTGAACTGCTCTACCTGCCTGCAAATGTGGCAGCTGCCTACACACTCCCAGGGTGGGCAGGGGATATAGTCGGCCCCGTCTAATGTGACTTTACCTTAAATTTCACCTGCCATTATGTTGCCCTATCTCCCAGGCATGCAAGATCCTTTTTCAGACCTTCACCATCAGGTTGAGACTCAACTATCTTTAATAATTTGGTGTAACCGGCAAATTTGGCCACCTCACTCTTCACCCCTCTTTTCCAGATTAGTGAACATGTTAAACAGCACTGGCTTAACAAAGAGGGTTTACTTAGCAAACTGGTAATAGTAAACTAGAAGTAAAAAACAACAAGAAAACTGCTTTCATATGGCTTAGATCAGTAGTGACTTGAAGTCATTATCATTTAATGGGAGTTTGGAGCTCAGGTGAAATGCGTTTGTGGTCTTAAACTAGCTTTTACTAGATCATATCACAATTGACACTAATGGAGATTCTTGTTGGCAGTCTCAGTAGAAAGGCCTCAGATTGAATGGGCATGTATACTGAATTACCTTCTCACCCCAAGAGCAATCTCTCTAGACCAGGACTGAGACCGGCAGGCAGGCACTATTGGAAGCTTGTACTGCTGTTACCTATGGTACACCTGTTCTGTGAATAAGCAGGACTTCAGTTTAGCACCATCAATTCAGCATAATAAAGCTACCAGCTTCTTTCAAATACTACCTTCATTGGGTTTTATTATGTAGTACATTTTCTTTTTAAATTATTTCAGTGCAGATTGTCTTGGGAAGCTAATATATTAGTACATAAACCAGAAAAAAGGTTAATTTAATAAACAACTGGTTGATACATCAGCATAATCTGTGTAAAATAAAAATGACTTGTTCAAGGAATTAGCATTATTTTTAAAAGCCTAGAAACTGTATTTGGGTAATCCACAATAGGATGTTGACTAGATCAAGCAGCATATAATTTGCTACCGAAGAAAAAGCACTCTCAGATTTCAAAGCAGCACAGATATGGCAAGATTCAAGGCAGAAGAGAAGGTGGTGATGTAGCTGACAATAGGATGTACACAAGTACAAAACACATTTAATTGACAATTTCCTCCTTTTTAAAACTTAATAATTTAGAATGTATATACTGCTTTATATCTTCAAAGCACAGTGAAAACAATAATTAATTAAATTTCAGTTCTATGAAGCAGAGCTTTGTTATATAAATGTTCCACTTTCAGGTAAAAAATTACATCATCATTACTAAAAAGCTGTCTCTCTCAGTTATCTAATTAAATAAATATAGCACTCTAGAGACAAAGGCTGAGAAAATAGAAACAATATACTTCAACAATCAAGCTCTTGGCCAGTACAAGGACTGAACCAGGTCCCTCTGCATCTTAGTATAGGAGCTTCTACTATGTGAGCTAAAAGACTTGTGTTCTTGCAACAAGCTTTAGAACCTCTGTGGGGGCCTCCCATCACTAAGGATAAGACAAGTCGGGAAACAAACTAATAGTCACATTGGATAGTACATGAAAGGAAGTACAACTACTCAATAACAACATACTGGAATCCTGTAATGAGCTGCTCACAAATGGCCTGGATTCAAACTAGAAACTAAAAATATCTCTTGTTGGGATAGTGGGGCCAATCCTAAAGTTGTGCATGCGCATGTGTGCACCCATCACGTTCCCCTTGCAAGGAATGAATACAGGCTGCATGCAAGTTGTGTGCGTGCGTGCACACAGTGTGCAGGGTTTAGGATCAGGCCCAATGTCAGAAGTAAACTAAGCTACAGTAAAGGCATGTTATATAGCCGCCACTGTTCAGTAGCTTAATACAAGTAGTTTTTAAGCATCCTTGACTTAGAGAAATGGAGTACGACACTTCTGCAGGTATCAACCTACCCAAATGCCAAGAAATGCTGCAGGAAAAACAAGGAGCAAGGATAATGAGAAACATGACTTTCTGCCCACACACACCTGCTCCAGTTGGAGGGGAGGAAACAAGCGTTTTTCTCCAACTTTACCTCCCTCTCTGCAGGACAAGCAATACCATTATCAAACAACTGCTGATGTGTGTGTTAAAAATCAATACAGTTAGAGTACTTTGACTATAGGAGTTAAATTTGGAATCTTAAGAACATAGGAAGTGTCATACTGGGTCAGACCAACGGTCCATCGAGCACAGCATCCTGTCTCCAAAAGTGGTCACATTTGGCTGGTTTGGAGAAGTACCGAACAGGTCATAACAGAGTGATCCATTCCCTGCTGTTCACTCCCAGCTCCCAACAGTCCGAAATTGTGTCCCCTGACCAACTTGGTTAATGCCCACTTATGGACCTCTCCTCCAATAATTTATCCAAGCCTCGTTTAAACCCAGTTATGCTACTGGCCTTCACAACATCCTCTGGCAACAAGTTCCACAAGTTAATTGTGCACTGAATAAAAAAAGTACTTCCTTTTCTTTGTTTTAAATCCGATGCTAGTTAGTTTCATGGCGTGTTCCCTAGTTCTAGTATTATCTGAGGGGGCAAATAAAAGTTCCCTATTTACTTGTTCCATGTAACTCATGATTTTATCAACTTCTATCATAGTTCCTCATAGTTGTATCTTCTCAAACCTGAGGAGTCCTAACCTATCAGGCCTCTCCTCATTTAGAAACCATTCCATAACCTTGATCATTTCTGCTGCCTTTTCCAGTTACACATCATCTTTTTTGATATGTGATAACCGGAACAGTACACAATATTTGAGGTGTGGTCACACATTTCAATATGTATTAAATAAATCCAACCCCCAAATGGCTTACAATAATTGAAAAAATAGAATATATCATACGTACATACACCAATTCCACCCCACCCCCAAACTCACCCCTCTTCCCATCCCCACTCCTTTGCCTCTTACACAAAGGAGTTCCCAATCCCCAGGCACTCCCCCGTCTCTCACCCAGGAGAGCACCCACCACACAAGTCCATACTTTTTACTGTCTGGCTGCCCCCTATCAGCTTTCTCTCATGTCAGTGTCACTTGCTGGAAGCCTCTGTCCCTTTCTGTGTGGACTGGCGCTTGCAGAGTCTTCCGACAATGTTTTTGTCTTCAAGTACTCCTGCGAGTTTTACTGCAGCCTCAAGGTTAGCCATCTTACCCATGCCTATACCAGTTATAGCAAACCCTGTAAAAATTTCTCCGTTACTATTATGGCCAGATGTATGCAGCAGGTGTGCATTTCTGGTGTGATTTTGAGTGGCCCAGTCCACAAGAGCATGCAGAAATGCACAGACTGTTGTCACGGTCATCCACCTCGCCATCCTGAACTTCTGTCTATATTTCTCTTGGGAAATTTCAGCCCTGTCCAAGATGGTGGTTTTCACCATATCGTAATCCTGGGCCTGTTCCATCTCCAGGGAGAAACAGGTGGCTTCAGAGTCTCCCGCCATGTAAGAAGCTAGCCATAGTGCCCACAGTCCTTTGTTCCATCCAGTGCCCAGTCACATGAATGAGTAAGCAGTCATTTTTATTCAGGGTTAAAATTACACTAAGCTACCAGTGCCATGATGCAAACAAGCTTCACTCTGCATCAACTGAGAAGAGATTAACCTCTTTAGTAGTTTAATAATTATTAGTAATTATGAGGAAATGTTGAGAATCAGGTAATTTTTTATAAAATGGGATTTTTGCTGACTTGCACCAAACTCCACCCAAGACATGCTTTTAAATCAGACTGCACAGAATAAACCATAGATGGTTCTAAACCCATTTTTTAACATTTGGATTTGCACATGCTATGGCCAATCTATGTATCATCAGGAGATTCCCCCCCATCCAAAAAAAAAATTGGAATTCACAAAAATCTCTTTTCCTTTGGGTTTTGCTGAAACAGAGGAGAGGGAGAACTACTGAAAGTCCCTTCTAGTCTTTCAGAAGGTGTTTAATTTCCTCAAGAGTCTCTCATAAAGGACCTTATCAAAGACCCATAGGATAAGATAAGAGATAAGAGATAGATACGTTGGGTTGGGCTGTGCTGAGGGCGTTTCCATCCGGCGTGGGGTAAGGGATTTTCCTGGGCCCGGCTGACAGTGCTTTCTCCCCCCTCCCTGTGGCAGAGGGGGCAGGGGCGGGGCCAGGATCACTCCACTTGCTTCCGGCCCAGGGAACACATTCAAAGGTGGTGTGCCTTTCGGCCGCCACTTAACATCACTACTGCTGTCCTGCTACCTGCTGTCTGCGGGGAGCTGGGAGGGCTCGCCCCATTTCATTCTCCCCATTTACAGAGACGTTGGGTTGGACTGTGCTAAGGGCTGCTTCCATCAGGCGTGGGGTAAGGAATTTTCCTGGGCCCAGCTGACAGTGCTTCCTCCCCCCTCCCTGTGGCAGAGAGAGAGAGGGGGCAGGGCTAGGGATCCCTCCCTGTGCTTCCAGCCTGGGGGGGGGGAGCACATTCAAAGTTGGCATGCCTTTTGGCAGTGCCACAAGCACACACTGCAGGCCGCATACTAAAGGGCCCTCTGGTGATGCCCTTCAGTGGACACTGGGCGGTTGGGGTGGGGGATGGTTGGAGGGGGCATGGTGTTGGATGGGGATATGCAGTTGCGGGGATTTTAGGGAAGAGCTTTTAGTTGGGATGGTTATAAGGTTTGGGGGTGGATATTTTGTTTTGTCTGGAGGGTTGAGGGATGTTTTCCACCCACAATGAGAGTGGGGATGGAAGGAACTGGATTAGGGAGGGGAGGGTCTTTACTTCCTTTCCTTTGGGGGGGGTTGACTCTCCTTGGGAGGTTGGTGATTGCCCCCCTGTGAGCGGGTATGGGGGGTTGGGAGGATAGGTGTCTCTCTTGCCTGCTGGGCGAAGGGGGTCTGGAGGGCGGACCAGGGGAGACCCATGGCCACTGGAATCATCCTCGGTCGGGGGAATTATGGTTCATCTGGGAGGCTGGCTAAAGCTGTGAGAAAGGACAGATGTTTAGAGTCTGTCCCTCTTGCTACCCCACAGGCAGGTAGTGAGGTGGTTGCTAGTCGAAGAGCCCCTGGCCCTGCTCTGACGCTGTTTAACGCAAGGTTGGTTGTAAATCAGTCAACAACGGGCCGGGAATTAATCCTGGACTAGGCAACCATCCTTACGTGTATCACGGAGACCTGGCTGGATACTGAGTCAGGGCCTAGTTTAGTCGACCTTGTTCCGGTTGGGTACTCCGTGCAGCATGAGCCTCGGCTAGAGGGGTGAGGACGTGGTGTAGCCATAGTTTTTAAGGATACACGGTCTGTGAGCAGGGCTTGGTGGTCTAGTGGTGAGGCTCCTTTCCCAGGAAACCTGTGGTCATGGGTTCTAATCCTGTTTTGCTGCTGTCATCGAGTAGGAAAGAAAAAGGCGGTACCAGGGGGCATAGGTCAAGTGGTAAAAGCACATGCATTACATGTATAAGGTCCCAGGTTCAATCCCCGGCATCTCCACTTCAGGATCCCTGGTAGCACGCCTGGCAGAGGCCTCTTCTGGGGGCTTGGAGGGGTCTCCAGTAGCACGCCGGGATGGCCTCTTCCGGAGACCCTGGAAGAGCCAGATTTGGACCTGAATTATTTATTTATTATTATTATTATTATAAATATTTATATAGCACTAAGCAATGTACCTGGTGCTTTACAGAGAATAAAATAGACATGGTCCCTGCTCGAGAGCTTACAATCTAAAGACAGGGGGAGGTGAGACAGGGAAGGGGGAACAGAGGGAGATAAAAGGGGTGCAACATTCATGAGGATGCGAGAACTAAGGTACACGTTCTTGGCTTGGTTACAGTAAATTAGGAGTTTGCAGATAACAGGTGGGGGATAATCCTGTGGGGGGGATGATTAGGTGGATGATCCTGGCAGGAGAGCTTTGAACAGAGATGAGGAAAGAAAGGTGAGAAGCGGGGAACGCCAGTGAGGAGAAGGTTACAATAGTCGAGGCGTGAGATGACTAGGGCGTGGATGAGGAGACAGACCGAAAAGGAGACAGATCTTAGCAATGCTGTGGAGGGAGAAGTGGCAGGATTTGGCCACCGAGTCAATGTAGGGGTTTGAAGGTAAGGTGCAAGTCGAAGATGAAGCCCAAGCTACGGGCTTGGGGGACAGGGAGGTTGGAGATCCCATCAATGGCAATTAACAGGGAGGAGGGAGAGGAAGGATTGGGAGGGAAGATAAGGAGTTCAGTTTGAGTTGGTGTTGAGACATCCAGGCAGAGATATCGGAGACAGCTGGTGAGATGAGCCTGAACAGACGGGGAGAGGGAAGGAGTGGGGAAGAGATAGAGCTGAGTGTTGTCAGCGTATAGGTGGTATTGGAAACAGTGGGAGGCAATGAGTTTGCCTAGGGATTGGGTGTAGACAGAGAAAAGGAGAGGGCCAAGGACAGAGCCTTGGGAACCCCGACCGAGAGGGGTAGGGAGGAGGAGGGAGAGGACCTAGGAAGAGATACATTGAAGGAGCGGTCAGAAAGGTAGGAGGAGCTGCTGTTGTGTCAGGTTGTGACAATACTGGGCTAAGATGGACCACTGGTCTGACTCAGTTAGGCATTTTAGTTTAGTGAGGAGGTATCCTGTGCAAACTATTTCAGGTATTGAGGGCCTCCATCTGGGTGGTTGGCTGCTGCTTGTATACCACGCACCTACCTGTACAGCAGCATCCCTGCACGCTCTAGCAGAGTTGGTATCGGAGGTGGTCTTGTAGATGCCAGTCTTGAGGGAGCAGAGCATGATTTCATGGTCGCCATGGCAACCTGGGACTGTCTCAGTTGGTTTTTGGCCTGACTCATGATGGAGGATATACCCTAGACATGATATTTTGCACTGGTGTTGGTTGATGGGGGAGGTATCAGCAGTGCCCTTGTCATGGACGAATCATTACCTCCTTCAGGCCTGTCTCCTGGATCACAGCTGCCCCCGGAAAGGTGCAGGACCAGTTCGGCTGTGTCACCCCTGGAGACTTATAGAACCTGAGGGATTCCAGAATGCTCTTGGGGAGTTGCCCTCTGATCTCGACAACCGCTCGCTTGATGACCTCGTGGCTTTTTTGAACACTCTGCTAACTGAGGCCATCGACGAAACAGCCCACGGGCTTCCGCTCCCTGATTGCCAATGAGGTCCCCCTGGTTTACAGAGCAGCTGCGGCGTATGAAACGAGATGGGCAGAGGTTAGAACGACGATGGCGTTCTCATGCTGAAGCCAACTGACTGCGACAGTTTACGTACCTATGCCATGGCTCTGCAGGCAGCAAAGAAGAGGTTCTTTGCTGCACCCATAGCATCCAGAAAGTCACGTTCAACTGAGCTTTTCCGGGTGGTGAGGGGGCTGGTCAGTCCAGCCTCCCTCCACCTGGAACTGAAATTCTCCAGTGCTTGCTGTGTCACTTTTGTTGACTTTTTGTGGACTTCAACGCTGCACTTGCGGCAATGGGAGAACCATAAGTAACGGAAACCCAGCCTTGTCCTGTTTTGTAGGATCAGTTCCAGTGGATATCGCCCACTGATGCGGAGGATGTCCTGGGGGCTGTCAGGGCCACCTTTTGTGAATTAGATCCATGCCCATCCTGGCTGGTTAAGGCCAGCTGGGAGACGTTGAGGCTGTAGTTGGCTGGGGTGGTCAACGCTTCCCTTAGGGAAGGCAGGGTGCCGGACCTCCTCAAGGAGGCAGTGGTGTTGTCTCTGCTTAAAAAGACAGCAAGTAAAGGCTAAAAGGTGCCGATTAGAACTATGACAACAACATAAACTGCAAACCTTAATCCTATTTATAACCATAGTAGGGATAAAGTTCATAATAGATTTGAAGAAGTACAAACTTGCTTAACTATGTGAAATACACTTATCTCTTTTGAAGCTCTAGATTACTCAGTGATTTGCCACTGTAATACCTTCTTCAGGGTGCTGAAGGAGGCTGTGGTGTGACCTTTGCTCGAGAAGCCATCTCTTGACAATGGCTCCCTCACCACTTATTGGCCAGTCTCTAACCTTCCCTTTTGGGGGAAGGTTATTGAACGGGTGGTGGCTCGGCAGCTTCAGGGGCATCTGGAACATGACAGTTTCCCGGATCCCTCGCAGGCCAGATTTTGTCCAGGTTTTTGCACTGAGATTGTGCTTGTGGCCTTGGTCAATGACCTTTGCCGTGAGTTGGACCAGGGTTGTTCAACCCTGTTAGATCTTTCGGCTGCATTTGATACCACTGACCATGAGATGTCGTTTACGGGACTGAGCCAGGGTGAGCGGAACTGTTCTTGAATGGTTCCGCTCTTTCCTGGCCAGGAGAACTCAGCGTTTGGTGCTGGGTGATTGTTCATCTTCTCCCTGGGGCCTCATGTGTGGAGTCCCACAAGGCTCTAATTTATCCCCTCTCTTGTTCAAAATGTATACACAGCCATTGGGAGAGGTCATTCGAGGGTTCGGTGCCACCAGAATGCTGATGACACCCAACTTTACCTGTCTTTTTCACAACAGACCAAGACCTGGCAGTCTCGGTGCTTACCTGGTGTCTGGCGGCTGTAGGGGACTAGATGAGGGCAAATCATCTGAAGCTGAATCCTGAGAAGACAGAGGTGATCCAGGTGGGCAGGGCTGAGGGAGTGGTAGCATTTTCTGGGATTTGTGAAGCCCCTTAGCTAAACAAATTAATTTAATTAAATACAATGGATCCGTGTCCACGTTCGGTCCCTGCAACCCCCTCCCCCATTCATCCCCAACATGCAGCAAAGCAAGTAGCTTGGCCGCCGGCAGAGTGGTTTCGGCAACACAGTCCGAGCCCGGCATCCTCTGCGCGTGCAAGGCTGCACCCGCAAAGAAAGGCTCGGGCTGTGCTGCCTGAGCCGCTCCACCACCGGCTAGGTGAGTCCCCCCGAATCCTCAACTCACCCGGCCTGCCCGACAGCAGAGAGATCCCGGCACAGCAGCTGTGTCACTGCGCAGGGGTTCCCCTTTGGCTGTGCGGGCCAGGTGAGTCCTTCCTTCCCTCCCTCCCCCCCCCTCACCTGGGCTGGGTGGGAGTGCCTGGGGTTGCCTCCATTCCACCCTCCCTTGCCTGTGACCCCTCCCCTCTTCCAGCGGGGAATTTCACATTATTTTAAGTAACATTAAATTTGAATGCACTGCACACATTCAAAATTTAACATTTTAAAGATGTTTAAAGAGAGTAGAAACTACTCTCATGACAGGGCTGGATTTCCAGCCCTGTCATCCACGATGAGAATAACTTTAATTTTCCCTCCCAGAACAAGGAAGGCTGCTTGCCCACGGTACACAATCTAACATTAGACAGGAATTAATCTTAGATTGCGTAAGGTGGGCAAGCAGCTCGAGTCTGTTCTCCTTCATGTCTGTTGTGCTATCCCTGTGACAGCTGGAAAATAGACAAACTGAAGCAAGGTGTAAATTCACAAATTGGATGTAGAATGTTGGCATTTTCCTCAGTAAAACCCTACAACACAGAGATCTAATTAAGACTGGATACTGCTATGGAGGTAGGGAAATGGTGAGAACTTCTGCAGAGCATTTCCTAATGGCCAGTCCTAGTTCTGTTCTCAAGCAACAAGTAAGCTGTTGAATTCTTTCTAAATATTTTGTGAACCTTATCACAATGATTCACCACAGAAAGGATAATTGTGTTTCCTGCATGTTGCAGCAACGTATTTATTCTATAATTTCCTATGTACAAAGCACACCTAAGCAACTTGTATTGAATTGGTAGGTTACTCTAGAAATGCTAGCAATGAAGAGGTGTTTGGAACAGAAAGAAAACCAATACTGTCCCTTAAAGGGGAGATGAATAAAAAGTATTTTGAGGGGAAATGTCCTCTCTTTGAAAGGGTTTTTGTTTGTTTGTTTATGTAGCAAAGATCACCTACTTAAACAAAGTTTTAAAACCATTCACTCTTGTAGCCTCATCCTCTCTTTCTTCTAATACACTAGTCCCATGCTTCCACAAAACACAGACATGGAAAGATTTCTGGAAGGGCAAATTTTGACATCAAATGCCAGCTTCCTTCACATGTTTGTTTAAACAAAGTTCAGTTGCTTTGGTGTTCACAGGAAAGGCAGCCAAAAAGATATGAACCAAATCCACTTAAATTAACTCAGATTTAACAAAACATGTCCACAAATCATTTTCCTCCACTCTTCGCCTCGTTCTAGTTATAAGTAATCTGGAGACTTCTTGTACAGATAATGGGAAGATAAAGGATTAAATAGCTTCCAAATAATATGATAGTGTTTTAACAGCATATAAAGAGAAACCCTGATATGATGAAAAATGAAACAATTATATTTATATTGTTTTCTTTAAATATGCTAGCAAGTGCCTATATAAAATACTGTTTACGGGGAATTCTGTTGACAGATAAAGACCAACTAGAAGCACAACCCAGACAAGGTAAACCTCTTGTATTTTCCTTCTCCTAAGCTGATCTGGAGAAAATCTCAACACTGGATTACATGTATGACTGGAAACAGAAGAAAAAAATTCTTCTATATAAGAATATATAATCAGAGAACATCATTTGTAGATCATTCCAATTTAATAATTCTCTGAAAGGTTATTTTATCCTTGGTACAAAACAGTAAATCAATATCCAAAAAGTTAAGACTATGCTGAAGCCCAACTATCCCCAAGTTGTTTCAGGACTAGCCACACTGCTACTTTAAGAATTTATCATCCGCCACTTAGAACAACTTTAAAAAAAAGTGTGACACTGTATTAATTCAAAGTTAGATTGTCAGCTATTCCTAACAATAACAAAACTGATGCACTACCCCTTCTCTAAAAGTGTTAACTAGAATATCAACAATTTAATTTTACTGCATAGTACTGGTTAGATTGTAAAAAAAAAAGCACACACAAGTAAAAAACCCACGTTTTTTGGTCAAGCGTGTTTTTAAGAAGCAGAGGGAGGTTGGCGAGACCATGGGTAAAAACAGAGATGATGGTGGCCCACTGTAGATCGGGATCCACTAGCACGTGTGTTCATGCACCATCAGATGTTGGCCTGGAACTGCTCCCAGGCGGGTAGGCAGCTGGCCCAAGCTGCGTCCTCGGAAAACCTTCAAGGACGCAGCCCAGGCCAAGGGCCACTCACATGGGCTACCACATTTGTTTGGCTCCACCATCCACACCTCAGGGTAGGGGCCACCACAGCTGTCTGTCATGGCGGGGGGCAGAGTGCTGGGAGTGGGACCAGACGGCTGTATGTTTGTTGAGCTCCGCATTCTGCCCAGGCCATGTGGGCAGCAGGACGGCTCTCTGGCTGCACGTTAGGTTCAGTGCCCCACTCCAACGTGAAGGGAGGTTGCCGCTGTTTCCCGGGCAAGGCCAGCGAGCCACCACAACACCTGCACATCTGTTTTTACCCCCTTCAGAAAGGACATGAGTGCCGAAAAGTAATTCATGTTCTTTATTGTTAAACCATGAAGACAGATAAATTCCTTAATTCCCTGCTTGGAAACAGACCATAAGGTGCATCCATGTCCTAAATGGGAGAGAGGAGGCATCTGGATTCTTCCATCCCCATTTAGAATATGTTCAAGAACCTGCTTTTATCTATTCTGTAGATGTACAAACTGATGCTTTACTAGTCTTATTTGAAGACTTATATGGAAAGTATGAACATTTATCTGTGAAAGTGAAATGCAATAAGCAGTAATGATTTTAAAACTCATTTGTACACAGTATTTTATATAGAGACAGCAAGCTAGATGACCATCATACTGTGTACACTTTATTTTGCGCCACCACAGATTCTGTCAATCCTCATGATCAGTTTGGAAGAAATATACACACCCCAAAGCCTGCAGGATTTTTGTTTACCATTTGTATGCAAATAAGACATGGACACCTTTTCAACTGCAGAGTATGTATGCTCAGCATACTTAATATGTATGTGATAACTTCCATTTTTCTTTCATGGATTTCAACAAACAAGGTGTTAAAATTTTTACCTTGAAGTGTCTGCAGTTAAAATAGCCAAAGCTGACTTGAACAAGGTAAGCAGTGGGCTTTTACATATCTTTTCAAACTTCCAAAGTAGTTTAAGCAGTCTTGCCCACAATGTTACAGTGATCTAAAAACAAAGATGGAAACTGGAATAAATGGAACATTCCAGTAGATAAATCCCATGAAGAACATGAAGTGTCCATATTTGCCTAAATAGATACTTTAAGGTGGCCTGGATCAAGGCTTATACCCCTCGCTACACATTCTCATAAAACATCATGTCTCACCAATTGGTAGAAATAAAAACCAATTCCAAGTTTGCCTGATCCATACATTCAAGCATAGTGCTAAATTTTCTTCATCCTGTGCTACTGTCTCTGCAGACCACATTACCTAGACATCAGATCTCAATCCAGACTTCCAAGATCAGCGATTTCATCCTTTGGAGAGCACCAGATGCAAGTCCATATAAAGCACATGGCAAAATCAAAAGGCCCTTCAGGGGCTTTTAAACAGAAGATCCTGGTTATCCTAATGCAATGGTAACTGGTGATATGCACTCTGCAAATCCAAGATAATGGTCATTTTACTTCCCCGCAGTGCCAAAAACTCACTCTCTCTATGTGTGGTAAATTAACTGCTGTCAATCACAATTGTCTTATTAGGCTCATGTAGTGCTGCACACCTATGTAAAAGCCATCTGTTTTTCTTGTCTTCGTAACACCCATTCTGAAGTCATTTTTTTCTGATGCCATTACCTCCTGGGTGAGCTGCCATCAACGGAAAAAAAAAAAAAAAGCAACAGTCTGGGTTCCTGTAGCATGGGGACAAATCTAGCCTGAAGTTGATTGTTCCACAGCTCACTGTGTCAGAATACGTACAATGCATCACACAAAGGCAAAGCTAGTAATTTCTGCAGGGATGGAACGCACGACATATCCCTTAACAACATGTAGATTTAAAGGCACTGAAAGGTTGCCAGGTTTCAACTGAGAACTATGCAAATGAACTAGCATTACACATCAACAATGCACTAAAGCAACCAAAAGACAGACTGACAATCATTTAACATAAAGTTTAATAAGACAAGCACTCTCAAAGCATAAGAAGTGAGCAAATCAGAAAGAACCAACACTGTGCAGTGGATTTGGGGCTGTCCTTTGAGGTGCAGTGTCACCATAGTAGAGTAATTTGTGCACATTGCAAGATGAATAGCAATTATCTACACTTTCTGATGTAACCACCACCACCACGAAAAATAATTTCCTGAACCTGGATTTTGGAAGGATGACCGTGGCACACTACTTTACAAAAATATCCTGCCTTTCCACACAGATGATAGCAAGTATCTTTTAAAGCCAAATTGCATCAGTCAAGTCAACTTGTTTGGTCAACTATGTAACAATTAACTGATTGGCAATTGTTCGAATTCCCCTGAAAAGAAAGTTACTTGCCTATAACTGATCTTCCTCATTCACATTTGAACTGACCCATTCCCTGGATGTTTACTTCAATAAAGTTGATGGTGAATACATCTCTGCTCCTCCCCTCAGCATGCATTCCAGTAGGTGTGCAGAAAGGAGCCTTTAACAAGGGGGAGGAGCATCTTAATTCCATCGAGCCATTTAGAGGAACTTTCCCTGCAAGTCTCCAAGATAGTTGGGAAGCAGAGACTGCAAGGATGCATAGAGCTCTCTCAAAGAACATTTACAGGTAGGCAACTTGATCTTTGAGTGGCTTTGTGCATTCTCATGGGAGATTGATAAGCAACACCAACAGGGCAAGTACTGGAACATAGTTGTCTATGAAGGTATGACTTGACAAGCTAAGCATGTGCACCTTTGCCTTCTCAACTTCATAAAATGTATCCCAATCTCTCCCTTCCTAATAATAATAATAATAATTTCACCCATAGGTGCAAGAAGAGAGACCTATTGACTGAGTGGTGATTATAGGAGATGAGTGCGACAGGTGGATTTTGAGGGAAGCTAGTGATAATTTCCTATTCTTAAGAGATAAGAGATACAATGGAACATACAGCACGGGAACAGTCTCAGAACAGATGTTCTTTTCTGCTGCACAACAAGAAAAAAGGAAACATTTACAGGCATTGAATTTTTTTGAACTGAGCCTCTGGGCATTCAGAAAGACATTAGCCATGTTCCAATGAACAGATGTAAACCAAAGTAATTATTTCGGTTTAATTAAATCAAGCAACTACTCCACTTCAATAGCGTTCAGACAAATAGCATAAATGGAAGTAGTACTGCATCAGTTTCCCCCAAAACTGAGATGTAATGCTATCTAAACTGAGATCACTCCCCTCACACTGGTAAGTAATGTTACTTAGGAATACAAACCAAAGGGGAGTCGTATGTATTCCTCTTCCTACTCTTGAATAAGTCATTTAGTGCTCCATTCAGGCAAATGCTTCAGAAGTAAAACAGAAGGCTTAACTACACTGAATTAACTGTTCATCAGAATGCAGCTTTAGTGAACTGTAGAGGGTAATTCCTGATGCCCTTCCACTCCTATAGGAGTCACAGGACCACTTGGTAGCAGTGCAGTGGCCGGCAGTCTGAGTGGCTTAGAACACTGGGTCAGCCAATGAGAGGTGGTCTGTGGGAGGTTTTTTAAGAGGGCAATTCAGCTGAAGAACAGCTGGGCCAGTGTGAAGCGAAGTAGAACATGGCCTCCGAGCCAAGGGGAGGAGTAGACTCTCAACACGTGACAACAACAAAGGTAACACATGGGGGGGGGCACGTGGGGCCACATGGCCCTCCCCTCCACCGATTTTCACAGTAAGGCTTGGAAGCCCTGTGGAACTCGAGTCCCAGCCACTAATCCCATTTGACAGCCCAGGAAGTAATTAATTGACAAACTTCCAGGTGGAAACAACAGCGGCAGCAGCAGCAAACTGCAGGGAAGTCAACCCAGCATGCAGCTGGCAACAGCAAGGAGGCGAGTGAAGTGGGACCCTGGAACAAGATAGCAAGGGATCTGAGGCAGGACAGGTGGTTGTAGGGTTGCCACCTTTCTCAAGGGAAAATATCGACCTGTTAATTTATACATGCAAATTAATTAATTTGCCTATGTTAATATTAATTTATGCAAAATTATGTATGGCAAGACTCTAATCCATGTTCAATAGCCTGCATACACACACTGCGTACCTGGAGATCACCTTTTTTTAAAAAAAAAAAAACAACCAAAAACCTAAGCAATCAATTCCTTAAAACACCATCTTCAATTAAGGAAGGGGGTGGGGGGGACAATTAAGGTATCTGTCACAATGCCTATATAACAAACATCCAAAAATGTCACAAGATAGCACAAAAGCTTTTATATAGATATAAAAATATGTCTTGTATTTATATATATATATATATATATATATATATATACACACACACACACAACAAAAGCTGTATCACAGCAGCTGCAGCAGGACAAGGGTGTGTATGAGTCTTCTGTTTCTCCCTCCCTGTGCCCTCCTGAGAGTCCAAAATGCCATCCCGATTGAAGCTGGACTCCCTGGCAGGATTATCCTTCAACATTTGAAGGATGTAGCCAGGAGTAGCTGGTGTATGGAGTCGTATGAGTATGAAGAAGTATTTATTATAGTTATAAGGCACTGGCTCTCGCCGTGGCCTAAGAAAAAACAAGATACAAAGTACAGATACAAATATAAAAATACACAGGTACCAGAATTGATATTCAACTAAGTAGTAAATAAAAAACATTATTGTAAAATCGTCTTTTTTATACGTAACTACCCCGCTCCAAATCCCCACACTTCTAATCGTTAGCAAACCCTCTCTGCATGCCCAAAAGGTAAAAAGGGCACAATTTGCGTACCCAATAATTCCACTAAATAAAAAACCTATCACA
>QEPC01013874.1:3847772-3902454 GCA_003113815.1 Sphenodon punctatus | reverse complement strand
GCCAGCAGTGTACCTGGCACTTTACAAAGTAATAAAATAGACACGGTCCCTGCCCCTAGGGCTTACAATCTGAGAGACAGGAGCTGGGGGAGAGACTTAGGAAGGGGAACAGAGGGAGAGACAAGGGGTCTAACATTCATGAAGATGCGAGGTCTCAAGTGCACGTACTTGTAAACAAATCCGCAATGTAAACAAATCCAGCACAGGGAACCGGTACCCCCAATAACTGGATTAATCCGATACTGCCGGCACAGCAAAATACTGGCAGTATCGGATACCGGGGGAACCGAACTTCTCACCCCTAGTGGTCAACAGTATCGAAGGCAGCGGAGAGGTCAAGGAGGACAAGAATGGAGTAGAGGCGATTAGATTTAGCCACAAGAAGATAGCTGGTGATCTTAGCAAGAGGAGATTCAGTAGAGCAAAGGGGGTGAAAGCCAGATTGGAGGGGATCAAGAGAGGAGTTGGTGGAGAGGAAATCGAGGCAGCAGGAGTAGACAACACGTTCAAGAAGCTTGGAAGCAAAAAGGAAGGAGTGAGACAGGATGGTAGCTAGAAGGGTTAGAGGAGTCAAGAGTCGACTTTTTGAGGATAGGAGAGACAGTGGCATGCTTGAAGGCGGAGAGGAAGGAGCCAGTAGAGAGGGAAAGGATGATGTGCAAGAGGGAAGGGGCAACAGTGGAAGCAATGGAGGTCAGGAGGTCAAGGGGGCAAGTGGAAGGGTTGGAGATTTCCTCAAGGGAGGGGGGAGGACAGGAGAGAAGGAGGGGGACGAGGGAGAGGGGAGGGAGTAGAAAGGGGAGAGGAGTGGGAAGCGATGTCAAGGTGGATCTTGTCTATTTTGGAGGTGAAAAAGGAAGCAAGATCCTGATCAGAAAGGGAAGAGGGAGGAGGACGACAGCATAGGGGGAGGTGTGCAGAGAGTGGGCAGCGCTGTGCAAGAAAGGGAGCCTGTCCTGTAGAGACAGAGAGCTGCAGAATAATGGTCATAATTGTTCCAGGGGAGAACCCGGGACAGAGGAGAACTGAGTGAGGGAGCTCTGTACAGGGGGACAGCTGCAGGATGGCCAGTATTATGCCAGGTGGAGAGTCCTGTACATGGGCACAGCAGAGTCAGGGAGCCCTGTACAAGGAGTGAACTAGCCAGGCGGTCCTGTACAGGGAGAGGTCCTAGAAAGTATAATGGCCAGTGTTGCACAAGGAAAAGAGCTCTCTCAGTGGGGAATAGAGTGGAAGATTCCTGTACAAGCCATGAGCTAGAGAGATCATAGAGAGCAATTTTTGGAAGTTTGCAATGCTTAAACCAAACCAAAGTTGTTGTATTCTTAGCAAAGCAGGAGATACCAGCACAAATCCAGGTTCACCTTGCTTGCTATTTGAAGGAAGTAACAACCTTCTAAACTGAAGGGAGCAGCTCTTCCACCTTGGCCTCCCCTAAGCCCTGCTCTCGTAGTGGTTATTCCATAATCAAAAAACCTCCAGTTTACAAGAAGAATTAAGGCTCTTGCAAATTCAATCATGCACGAAAAATCATGGAAATTAAGTTAAGGCTCCCGCCTTAACTTCTGTACCATGTTAGCAATTAAGACATTGTACAGTCTCCCATACAGCTTAAGCATCCACACTTTGCCTTCGTCTTTCAGCCCCAATCCTCTTCCTCTTTGCAGGTTCGGGGCAACACCGAAGCTGGGGACAGGAGGGCGCGAGCTGGCCCCTCACCCCCTCCGTTTCCTCTTTAAGAAAGAGAGAACTTGGGAGTTCTGGCTCCTGCCCCCTTTCCCCCTCTAATCTACCTGGTCCCAACCCTGTACAGAGAACTCAGAACCCCTGGCTTCCAGCCTCTCCACCTTACTCTAATCCAGTAGGCTGTACTCCCTTCACAAGCAACTCAATGGTCCTAGTTCCAAGCCTGTTCTCCTCTCCCCTGCTCTCAACCTTGTAACAGACAACCCAGGAGTCTTGGGTCCAAGTCGCCCCTCTAACCCTCACTCCCCTCACAGAGAGCTCAAAAGTCCTGGAGAATACATTTGTCTGTCATATGGAACAGAAGTGTGCGTGTAGAATGACAACAACAACAAACACAGGAGAGGAAATGGAGTAACAGGAAGGGAGGCTATTGGGAGTCAAAGAATAGAGAGAGTCAGCTATGGTAAGTGGGTAAAACGATAGGACTGCTTCCTCAGATATCTCATCAGTCTTCCAATCAGTTATTTCACTCAGAACCTTATTATTGAAACTATTTCTAATTCCTCCTGTCATTCCATCCACTTACTTAATCCTGCACATCCTTTGTATTTTTCCCTGTCATTCCAACCATTCCACTTACTGCATCTGGTGCCTTCCTCATCATTTCACACCCTCTTGCCTTCCCTATGTACTCCCAAAGATGCAACTGTGTTGTATAATTTCACAATACTAAATTGGATGTTCGAATGACAATAGTATTTATTTAGAAATTGGCACTGCTGTTGCCTCCATTCCTTCTAATGGCCATTCCATTTTATTAGTTTCAATGCATACCCAACTAAGTTTTAATTAAACATTTGTATACAACTCTACCCAGCTTCACTGTACTCTCAGAAAGCAGTGGAGACTAGTGGGTAAGAGGGATGGTTATCAGCTGTCCTGTTTTCCCCAACCAAATTGAAAGGATAGAGGGAAAGGAGGCAGTGAGGGGCCAGATCATGCCCTCCCGTCCCCAGCGTCAGTGTTGCCCCCAACCAACAAAGAGGAAGAGGATTAGGGCTGAAAGACGAAGGCAAAGTGTGGGTGCATGGAACCTAAGCTGTAGGTGAGCATAATACGTGAGACTGTACAATGTCTTTACTGTTAACATGGCACTGAAGTTAAGGCGGGAGCCTTAACTTTCAATGTCCATGTTTTTTAGTGCATGATTGAATTTGCAAGAGCCTTAACTCTTCTTGTAAACCAGAGGTTTTTTGACTATGGAATGTATCTTAAAGGGCAGTACCATTATATTCCATGACTAGTGATTCATACGTTTGGATTAGAGCAGATTATTCATCTATTTATATATCAATTTCATATTTTAGATCAAGTTTGCATTAAGCAAGACCAACTTTAAAAAAAATGTTAATGAGTTACGCTTGCCTTCTTTTTTTGTGTTCTGTGCCTGTTCTCCAACCAATCATCCATCTGATCTTCAATCTCTTCAATAGAAGTTCCATGATCATATGTTGGTATATATGCACTGGCTTCTGGAGCTGTATATATAGGGAATTCGGATTTTGGTTTTTTGACTTTAGGTTTCTTTTCCTCTGAAAAATGAAGAGCAAATATTCGTTGGTCACTTTGCTAAGAAGTGTGGTTTAGGACATTATGTTATTCGCCTCTTAAAACAGAGTGCAGATTTCAGTTTCTTAGGAAGGAAAAAACAAAAACTGCGTGTCTCCAGCAAAATTGCAGTACTTGCTCTTCACATTAGATGTCATTATAGTAAATACAGTGGGCAATATTCTGATCCCCACTTCTAACTTTAGCTGGAAAAAGTTTCTCTACAGGGACAAGACGGTTATTCTCCTGAAAAAGAATAATCTCCAGATGATGAAAACAGCGTAGCTAGCTTTATAACACTCTAGAAGGGCACATCAGGAACAAGACTCAGGAGCATACAATCATGCTGACAAAATGGTCTTCAGAGAGCTATTACAACCAACATGGGTATCACTACTCCTTTGCCAACAATATAAACAAATTGGCTAAAGGTTACAAAAAAAGCACATAACTTGACAATGAGGGACAAAGTTCCAGAGAAGTAACTAAGTTCTTTCTCCTTGGTACTCATTATCCCAGGGTGTGAGTACCAAGGAAATTTAAGAAAGTTGTTTATTTTTTGAGAAGTACATTTATATATGCCCTCTTTATGCAGCCATTCTGCTGCGTTTGACATTGCTGGAGCTAGTTTGCAAAGTACCTCATTCATCCTCCGCTTCCTGAAGAAGTTTATGCGAAACGTTGGAGAGGAGGAAGAATACAGCTACCTCTCTGACATTTTGGTTTTCAGAATAGGAAGAAAGAACTTGGTTACTTCTCTGGAACTTAGTCTCTCATTTAGAAACTTATATCACACTCTAGGCATTTGCTTACGCGTTTGGTTTGTTTCTGACCCTGCTGTGTATCTTACTTTGTATATGTTTATTTCTGAATATTTTTTGTATTAAATTGCTGGTCTAGTACTTTATTTGGTTACAGTTCTTTGTTGAGTTAACTGCTCCTTTGCTTCCACCTCTTTCACCATAACGAGGGTGTAGAAAGATGGCTCACAGCCGCCTCATCCTTTGCAATTGCTGGCTAGCATTTTTTTTCCCAATTCAAGCTTACAAAATAACCTAAGTAGGTGTGCAGGAAGGGCATTTCCTATCCTGAAGGCTGCAAGAGGTCTGGATCATTGGATCACTATTCCTGTCCTTTGATGTGCTAAAAGGACACTGAAAATTTTTATGTTAGTAGCACAAACATTGTGATGGCAAAATTAAGGACTCAAGGGTTTGGGATTTTTTTAAATGAGAAATTCAAATAAAGAGCAAGACCGGTAAAATAATATGTTAGCTTAACAGGTCATTACCATAGTTTCAAATGCTTACATTTTCTTTATTGCAATGCACTTTGAACTAATTTTTTTTTATTATTATAGGAAATCATTTAATACCCCACCCCTCCTGCTCCAAGCAGCCCGGGGCGGCTTACAATGTCAACACACATAAAATCAAGAAAACAAAAAAATACAATAAAATACAATTTTAAAAAAAGAGCGGCACAAAACCAAACCCACCCACCCTACACCCCATCTCCCTTGCCAAAAGCCAGGCAAAACAGCACATATGATGGAAGAAGGGGAGATCTGGGGCCACTCACGCCTCCACCAGGAGGGAGTTCCACAGCCTACGTGAGGCCACCAAGAAAGCCCTCTTCATAGCGGTCCCCCAGGGGATCTCAAGAAGGGTACCCCTAATGAACTGCAGAGGCCGCTCCCGAGGGCAGGGAGTGAAGCAGTCCCAAAGGTAGGTCAGACCAAGGCTGTATAGGGCTTTACAGGGCAAAACCAATACCTTGAATTGGGCCCAGAAGACTACAGGCAGCCAGTGTAGAGCCCGGAGCACTAGAATAATGTGCTCACAGCAACCCATCCCCATAAGCAGACGGGCCGCAGCATTCTGCACTAGCTGCAGTCTCCAGACCATCACCATAGGTAGCCCCACGCAGAATGTGTTGCAATAGTCCAATCAGGAGGTAATGAAAGCATGGATGATGATGGCCAGGTCACTGTCTGAAACATATGGCCGAAACCATCGCACCACATATAATTGGCGAAACGCACTCCTCGCCACAGCACCCACTTGGGAGATCCAAGTGGAGCTGCGGATCGAGGAGCATGCCCAGACTACGGACCAGGGACACCAGCGGAAGGCAGACTGCATCAACGATGGGAACCACCACATCCACTGCCCTTCCCACCACCATCACCTCCGTCTTGTCGGGATTCAACTTCAGTTGGCTCATCCTCATCCAATCCCCAACAGCTGCCAGACATCGGGTAAGCACAGAGACTGCCGGGTCTAGATCAGATGAATACGAGAGGTAGAGTTGGGTGTCATCAGCATATTGATGACACTGCATCCCATACTGTCTCACGACCTTGCCAAGTGGCTGCATACACACGTTGAAGAGCAAGGAGAGAATAGAACCTTGCGGGACACCACCCGTGCGGTCCCATGGAGATGAAGAACAATCTGCAAGCACCATACACTGAGTTCTCACGGTTAGGAAGGAGCAGAACCAGTCAAGAATGATCCTGCCCACTTCAGCTTGATCCCACAAGCGAGTGACCAACATCTCATGGTCAACAGTATCAAAAGCAGCTGACAGATGTAACAAAATTAGCATGGTCGAACAACCCTGATCTAATTCACAGCGAAGGTCATCAACCAAGGCCACAAGCACAGTCTCTGTGCCATAGCCCGAATGAAAGCCGAACTGAAAGGGATCCAGATAACCAGTGCGGTCTAGATGCCACTGCAGCTGCTGGGTCACCATCCACTCAACAACTTTCCCTTCAAAAGGGAAGGTTAGAGACTGGTCAATAACTGGCGAGGGAATCAACGTCAAGTGATGCTTTTTGGAGCAGAGATTGCACCACCACCCCTTTGAAGCAGCCTGGCTCTCTGCCCTCCCGACAGTCCAACACTTTGCCCTAAGTAGAAATTTAAAAAAAGTTAAACCTTTAGTCTCAATAACAAGTAACTTAAGCTACCAAATACACCCCAGTTTTACTTCAAGATCTGTTAAAAAAAATCTATAATGGAATCACAGGGTTGGAAGGAACTTGAAATGTGGCCCATGTCTAGTTTTTATTTGGCCCGTTCCTTGGATTTAGCTTTTTCCCTCAAACACAGAAAGACTAAACTCAGGGTAAGGCAGCAGAAAGGAGGGCATGAGATTCATCGAACATGAATTGTTCTTAAACTGTGTTGGTTACTAGTAAATCCCATTTTCCTCAACCTGTCCAAAATGGATTGTTCTATCGTTTGTTCAAATACCTTCCCAGGTAATGAAGCCAGATTGACTGGTCTATAATTGCCTGTGTCTTTCTTTTTAAAAATAGGCACTATGGGTAAAAACTGGCATGACAACCGACTGCTTTGTTGCGCTGTGGCCCAGACCTTGCCTACACATCTATTCAGGTGCTGCCAGATGTTGTCCCAAGATTGCATGTCAGCAGCTAGCCCGGGTTCTGACCTCGGGAAATCTCCGAAGTCAGAGCCAAGGCTAAGACCCACCTGACCTGGCCAAAGCAGGTCACAGCAAGCTATCACATCTGTTCAGGCCAGTGGACTCTACCTGGGTCGGGTCCGGCATGGCCAGCCGCTATTGCTGGTTGTCACTGGCCTCTATGGCTGCCCATCATGGTGGGGGGAGGGGCGCTGGGCAAAGAACAGGGCCGGCCAGCCAGCCACATGTTCAGCATGCTTCCCGCCCTCAGGCATGTCTGTTCAGCACCCCAACCTGGTTCACACCGTGTCGACCACAGCTTCCCGACCCGGGCACCGCCTACCCTAGGTTTGCTTTTTTCAGCCATCTGTTCTCCAAGAGTTTGTAAAAAAATAATTGCTAGTGGTTCCCAAATTTCTTCAACTAATTCCTTCAGGATTCTAAGATGCAGTTTGTCAAGCCCCGTTGATGTGAATTCTTTCAATTAGCTAGGTATTATTTAGTTAATCTGACATGCACCCACTTATTGTCAATTAGATGTATACATAATACTGATTTATATATATATATATATATATATATATATATATATATATATATAATGTATAATTTATATACATATACATATATACACACACTTTTTTTTATATATATAAAAACTCTTAAGCATCCTACTGTCACCAGCTAGGGATTCCCTAGCAGGGGGGCAGACCTCATGACATTCTACCCAGACAGTTAAAACAGGGAGGTTGCAGCATTCCAGTCATAGCATAACATGGGGACTTCCAACACCTTCCAAATGAAAAACTAAAGAAGTCAGTTTTCACACCCCGTCACTCCCCCACTGATCCCTAGCCTCCACATCCATCTCCCCCATTAACCACCAAACACCCCCCTTCAGGCCCCCCCACGTCTCCCCATTAGCCCTCAAACGCTTCTTCCCCATTCACCCAGACCCCACTTATGTTTCCCTCATTAACCTCCAAACATCCTTTCCCACCCTATTCACCCCCAAACACCCTTCCCCCACTCATCCCAAGGCCCTCCACATCTTTCCCCCGGTCACCCCAACCACCTCTTCCCTCCCCCATTCACCCCAGTTGCCCACACTNACATCTTTCCCCCGGTCACCCCAACCACCTCTTCCCTCCCCCATTCACCCCAGTTGCCCACACTCCTCCTTCCCCTCCTTCCCCCCATACCACCACATTCCCCCTTCACTCCAGCCCCCACACACCCCTTTCCTCCCCTCCTCCCTCTTCACCTCCCCACCTCCTCCTCCCTTGCATCTTCACCCTCCCTTTCTTCCTACTCTTCATCTCCCACTCCCCCATTCCTCTACTCTTTTTGCTTCCCCCCCGATAGTGTACCCCCCTCCCCTTTGTGTGTCTTTATGAGGAGACGGATAAGCTTACTGGCACCTCCTGGACCTTAAGCCTGCAAATTTTATTTTTCTTTAAATTCCTTAGATTTTTTTTGAAAGAAATACTGAAGTACAGGGGGAGAACTTTACAAGAGAAAATTTCTCTTACAGAGAAGACAGACTTTCTGGGAACCATTTAGGGTTTCAAATCCTAAAATGTCACTGTTATGATTATGTAATGAACCTCAAGTTGGTAGTGCGGCATCTGACATAACGTAGTGCATGGTACTAGAAAAACACAAGGAAATTCCAGGCTCAAAAAACCTCCCAGTTTAACAGTAGTTAAGGCTCTTACAAATTCAACTATGCACCAAAAGGCATGGAAATTTTTAGTTAAAGCTCCCACCTTAACTTGTGCGCCATGTAAGCAGTAAAGACATTGTACAGTCTCGCATGTTGTACTAATTTCCAACTTAGCTTCCATGCACCCAGCCACCATGTACCTTTCAGCCCCAACCTTCCCCAAACCCATCCACACATACTCCTTCCCCCACTGCCAGCCCCCGATATTCCTGTCTCCCCCACTAATCCCAAGACACCCCTTCCTCTCCCACTGTCCCCCAGCCTCCCACTTTGTCTCCCTACAGTAACTCCCGAAATACCACCTTCCTACCCTATTTTAGGGGATGGGGAAAAGAGGGAGTTTGGGGGTTGAGGGGAGGGGGGGCTGTGGGTGACTGGGGAGACCCTTTCTTTTGGAGCCTAGAGACTTTGCTCAAAACCCAGAGAGGTGCCAGCCAGGGACACAATGAGGCAAGAATGGGGCCGTTGCTGCTGACATATACCTCTCCAATGCCCCTCCCCAATCAAGGGCTGTGGGCAACTGGATTGTCTCTCTATCACATCCTACATCCATCAAACCCAAATGAAAGCAACGACAAAGCAGGATATCAAGAGGTAGCCCCTGCAATTGGCAGCTTTGGTGTTGCCCCCAACCTGCACAGGAAGAAGATTGAAGCTGAAAGACCAAGGAGAAGTGTAAGTACATGGAGGCTAAGTTGGAAGCAAGCACAATATGCAAGACTGTACAATGTCTTTACTGCCTACATGGTGCATAAGTTAAGGCAGGAGCTTTAACTAAAAATTTCCATGCCTTTTGGTGCATAGTTGAATTTGTAAGAGCCTTAACTACCGTCTTAAACCAGGAGGTTTTTTGAGCATATTATAGAGAAGCAGGATCCGCTCTACAGTTACCCTGCTGCTCTATAGTTAAGGCGAGGAGCATTTTCTGTTAAAATCTCCACAATTCTATTGCTTACAATATTGTGGGGGTAATTGCTATTACTCTGGGATTTGGCCGAGAGCACCCTTCGGGTAAGGGCTTTAATCTGTCCATATTTGAACCAAATCGGATAACACACAAAGAAGTTAGGGCAGTCAGAAAAGTTGGGCAAAAGGTCATTTTCTCTCCACTTGGTGACCTGGGGTTTACCCCCTAGGGTATTGTTGTCATTCTAAAGAGCAAAAAATATTGTGACTATCAAAAAATTCACATCTGGGGTCCCATGTGCGCTTTTGGTTTCCATTTGTAAAACGTAGTTTACTGTTCCAGATTTTTACCTTATAAGTGCCTACTATAGCCTATGGGTAGAACATAGGAGGAAGGATTAGTGATGCATTCCACTGTTTCCAAGGCTGGCTAAAGAGCCTTTGAAACTACAAGATGACAGCACAGAGTCAATGGGAGTTTCAAAGGCAGTGATCCACTATATAAAACTGAGGTGCATAACAAAGACTATGTTGGGAACTTTAATAACACCTCTGAATCATCAGTGCTAAGCAGCAGGAGTGCTTAGCCAAGTGCTACGGAGGGTGGGGAGAGGCTCCCTGTAAAGTCAATGGGAGTTTAGCACTGATTGATTCAGCTGGGCAGGGTGGGATGGGACCTGAGCAATCAACGGTTAAACAGGAGGGGGAAGCTCCATCTACAGTGAAGTCAATGGGAGTTCAACCATTCATTCACAGATTCAGGTCCCACCCCCTCAGAGCTGGAGCAGTAGAAACAGCTGACTGCTGCCTCCCCTAGGCCGAGAGATCATGCTGCGGGCACCATGTGGAGTTCCTGGCCAAGAAAACTTAGCATGGTGCTCAGAGGATTTCTGAGGCCAGCTAGACCAGCAGACCAGGGTTTGGTGGGGGGCGGGGGGGGAAGAGAAGGAACCTGTAGCAGTGGCAACTCTGCTGCTCCCGCTGCTCCCAGTGCCTGCACACCCTGCCAGCCAGAATTAAGCGATCAGGTGAGCAAGGGTCTGCCCGGGAGGGGGCTTGAAATCCCAGTGGGGTGAGGGGGAGCTAGGAGAGGGGTGTGATGATCTGTGGTGCTACAGAGAGGTGAATTGGAAGTGTCTGATCTGGGGAGTACAGTTGAGGCAATGGGTGGTGGGTAAAGGGAATGCATTGACCTGGGGGGTGTGGCAGGGGAGGGGATGTGAGAGTGTCAGAGAAGGGGAATGGTAGGTGTCTGGGGGTGTGCGCTTGCTCCTTGAATGTAGTATTGTAGATCTTATGAATTGATGGAGATCTTGTGATTTGGGGCGCGGGGGTTGTTTTGGCTAACTGTCTGGTTGCAGTGGTTTACACCACATAATTTGGATGTGGACACATGAAAAGGGACTACTGGCCTCACTAGGGGCCAGTGAGATGGGGCTCTGTGCCAGAATAACCGTTATGCCATACTGTTGCTTGGTGTCTTCAACAAGACTTGGAGAGGGCCCCTTGGTTTGTGGTGAGCGCAGAAGGAAGTGGGTGTCTGATGATCTGGGGTGTGGCAGAAAGGGGAATTGGGAGTGTCTGATCTGGGGAGTGCAATTGAGGCAATGGGAAGTGGGAAACAGCAATATTTTCCAACACACTGCTTTACACATCAGTGGATGTGGCTCTCTTAGGCTCTCCTGGGCAGGGACCATCTATATGTACCTGTCTGTGTGTGAATGAGCAAACACACACACACACACACACACACACACACACACACACACACCTAACTTCCAGACCACCCCAGCCCTTCCATACACCTCAACCTTCCCCATTAGCTCTCAAAATCCCTTTTCCAAAAAAACCCAGTGCCTACACGCACACACACACACACACACACACACACACACACACACACACACACACACACACACACACACACACACCTAACTTCCAGACCACCCCAGCCCTTCCATACACCTCAACCTTCCCCATTA
The DNA here is from genome assembly GCA_003113815.1 of Sphenodon punctatus. Taxonomy (NCBI): domain Eukaryota; kingdom Metazoa; phylum Chordata; class Lepidosauria; order Sphenodontia; family Sphenodontidae; genus Sphenodon; species Sphenodon punctatus. The sequence goes on along the minus strand of QEPC01013874.1, from coordinate 3,891,111 downwards.
GCTCTCAAAATCCCTTTTCCAAAAAAACCCAGTGCCTACACGCACCCTCTCGCCCCCACTAACCTCCATCTCGTCCCCCACATCCCTCCAAACAGCCCCTTTCTCCCCCACATCCTTGTCTCTAACCATCCCATCACCACACAACAAACAAAAGCAGACGCAGACACACCTCCAACTATTACACCCATACATACACACCTCTCAGCATATACTTAATCCATTCACCCAAGCTCCACTTCATAGAGTAGCAGCTCAGAAAATGTACTGCAAATGGTGCTAACAAGGAAGGAAATTCCATGAACAAAATACCTACCAGTCTAAGACAGCAGTTAAGGCTTGCACAAAATCAAGTATACCCCAGAATTCATCGAAATTCATAGTTAAGGCTCCTGCTTTAATTTACCCCCCAGAACGGATATGTTTCTTTCCCCAAGAACCCAGACACATTATTTGGGCTAGGGGGATGCATTCAATGGCAAAATTGGAGATTGACTTCCACCATTGAGCTGCCTCCTACAAAGCACACCTGACAAAACCAGATGACCCCCATCAGATGACACACACACAAACACACCCAGCTCCTTCTCTATCTCAGAGCCCCTTTGGAAAGCCAGGCAGTGTATGTAGGTTTGGGGACCTCACCAATAACTGAATCACCTAGCCCCTTTGGAGAGCTTGGCGGTGTATCTAGGTTGGGGGTCCTCCCACAAAATTGTAGAGCCATTACAAATTATTATTGCTAATACCTTGAATTGTAGATGGCACTATGCGTGCATTCGTAAGTTTTTCCATTGAGTGTGGCCCAACATTACTCAGGGGGATCACCTTTCGTTGTGGGGTGCTGCCAAGTAGGGCAGAATGGAAATAACGTAAATTTCTGAATGAAAATAAGATGGAATGAAAATAGGTATGTAGAGGGATTGCGTGTTTTGTCTAGGCTCCTCTTGGTAATGGGTCAGTTCCTCCTCACCAGATCTTCCAATTGTTATATTTCTTGGCACAGACTCGTACAGTACCTTTCAAACTAACTGAACCCTACAGAATCTACCTATAAGTAGGCATGTTTCTCTTTGATTTTGGGTGGGATGAATAATGTGGTTCACAGGTTCTTGGGGAAAGAAACATTCTCCGTTTTGGGGGTAAGTTAAGGCAGGAGCCTGAACTATGCATTTCCATGCATTTTGGGGTATAGTTGATTTTGTGCAAGCCTTAACTGCTGTCTTAAACCAGTAGGATTTTTGTTTGTGTTATATATTTTATATTTAAGAGTTCAGAGTTGATTTTATTTGTTTAAAGGAGTAAAAGTATTAACAGAACAGCTTTTAATTTATCAGCATTTGGCAAACCACTATAGAAACGCCAAAACTGTAATTACGTATTCCACTGATACTAGGGATCTTTATTAGGATGTGAAATTTGCAGGCACCGGGGAGCTACTGGTGCCCAGAAAACTGAGGCTTGCAATTGGTTCAGGGGTGTAGTGGGGCAAGAAGAGTTTAACATCAGGATCAAGTCTGGAGACTGAATTTTTGGGGGGCTCCCAGAGTTTGATCTGAAATGTTATGCCCTGTCTTTATGTTTAAAGGATGCCTGAATTATGTCTTAATATATGCTTTTCATCAAGACATGTATATACTATGAATTATTGATACAAGGGAGTAATTTCAGGGAAAGAACCCATTCCTTCAATATTCCTAGCACCAACACACCAAAGAGCCAGCAGTCCCGAACAGTCACAGCACTCCCCACAACCCCCAGCAGAGTCAGGCCATTCCACTCCACCCCACCCCACACCGTCAGCCAGTTCCCCGTGAGTGTCAAAATAGGGAATATGGCGTGGCGACTACAAATGCTCTATGGAGGAGTGAACAAGCATTCCCCTCAAGAGTCATTTTGGGCAGACAGCAGTTCTTGGTTACGCACATAACATGTTGGATGTTTTTCTAAATGAAGGTAGATAGCAGTTGACTATTTCTTCTAAAATGGTCAGCAGTGAAGTAGTTAACATTTATTTCGTCATCATGAGGCTTTAGCATGAAACAGTCAAAAGAGTATTTAAGCTAATTCTCATCTCAGCTGTCATTTCAGCACAGACATCACTGCATTTTCCTTATAAGGATAAAATTTGCAACAAGGGCTAAAATTCTTTTTAAAATAAAGTTCTAGAATATACAGAAAAAGTAAGAAGTTTGTCCACTGACCATATCCCCCTTCAAAATATGTAAATTTGAACCTCTTACTTTGCCTCAGGGGCAGTTCCTATCATCAACATGGATTGCTACAGACAGGTGTCTTTACAATAATTTAAATCTAATTCCTAGCCCAGCCTGAGGAACAGTCTAAAAGGCAAGCTGTCCGATCCAGTGGAAAACTTTCCTGCAAAAAACCCTGCAGGTACGTTTTACCTTTTAAAGCCAATTTTAAGCTTTATGAAAGGGAGAGAGGAGAGAAGTAGTTTATACGACAGAAAAGAAACCAGTAAGTACCATAGATATGCCAGCAGTTGACACTGATCGGTAGAGTTTTAAAGCATTAAGAGACTATTATAATCCTGCATGATTCTGCAAAAAACACAGGCCACAGAAATTCACTGACTAATACCTACACAAAGCCCAGAATTTATAGCTGAACAGCAGCTTATTTTTAGAAGGCTATCCAGTCTCTGAAGATTTCAATTCTCTGACCTCACAGTTAAGAATTGCACCTCATTTCAGATTTGAATGTTTCTAAGCTTCAGCTTTCATTCACTGAATCTTGTTATGCCTTTTGGTGCTTTCCCATGTGACAAAATGTGCCTGATTTGCCTCTGAGAAAATATTTGGCAGGCAAATCAGGTGCGGGGTTTGTAACGTGAAAATGTTAACCCGTGCGTTTTTGGCATCAATCCTGCAGGGATGCAGAACTGGTGCAAAGCCTAAATCCAATCTTGCATTATTTGCAGGACTGCTGCGAAAAACATGCAGGTTAACGTTTCCATATTACAAACCCCGTGCCTGATTTGCCTCCCAGAGATTTTCCCCGGAGGTAATCGGGCATATTTTGTCACGTGGGAAAAAACCCATCTGCATGACTAAAAAGCCATCCTTCTCTGTTTTACTATTTTGCAGGCTACAAAGTTCCAGGTCTTGGAAACTAAGTGAGCTGAGTGCCCAGAAAAGACAACAAACTAATTCAGCTGCATGGACCAGCTTGGCAGATTTTTTAAAATGTCAGTTTGCTATCACTGTTAAAATCAAGTCCAATAATCAGTCAACACTCCAATTTATTGCAAAGATTTATCTACCTAAGCATCATTAAGCAAAAAAAAAAAAAAGAAAGAATCACCTTTAAGTCTACACAAAAAGTTGCATTTATGAAGCTATTTCACTGGAGACTTTGGGTACAGCCACATGAGCTGCCTTAACCCACTCTGGCCAGCTGGACCTCGTGATGCAGTGCATCATGTGGCCAGCTACCGCCAGATGTTTCCACTACTGCGTGGCTCAGCAAGCAGCTGGCTGCTACGTGATGCATCACTGGAAAAAGGCCGAAGACACGTCACACAGCAGCCTTACCCCAGTTGAGGTTGCACCAAGGCGCAGTAACCCATGCACCCAGGCCCCTTCTGCCCCGCCGTGCAGCAAGCTCCGCAAAGAGGCTTTGAGCATCAAGCACTGTCACCTGCTAGTGTGGCCGGCGCCTTGGCCTGCCTCAGCTGTGGCGGGAGTTCTGACAGCAGCCTGGCCACCGGGGCGGTGGCGGGGGGTCAGGAAGCGACCAACTGTCCAGCTCCCCACACAGTGTTTGCCATCCACGGGGCCACATATGGATTAGACCCTCCAAAGATTGTGTGGCTGCACCCTCTATCTTTCTTCTGCTAGGTTACAACAGGTAATTGTTATTATGAGAACCGTATAATTTGACACAAATGAAAAATTAGAAATTTTAATTATGCCAAATTGCATGTGTCTACATCTCTTACAAAATGAACCATTCCAAAAGCCACATTTTACAAATATTCACTTTGAGGTGATTTAATAATTATATTTCACACTTATTCATGAAGTGAGGTGATAAACAGGTAGTGATAAATGCTAGCAGGAACTCTGTAGAGATGTCAACCAAATATACTGAAATACTGCAAAAAGCTCTCCTCTCATAGGATAATATTTACTTTTTACACCTAGCAACACACTTCTTTAACAAAACCTCCTTGCTGCATTCCCTTTATTTGCAAATTATATGAAATCCCCTCTTCAGTGGTTCTAGCTCAAACTCCCGAGAGAATGCGGCACAATTTCAACAGTAAAGCAGATAGACATGAGGATAAATTAGCAAGTAGGTCATGAAAGACAGGCAGCATAGAACAGCTATTGCTAATCTGCATGAGATGCATTTACTCAATTAGGTAAATGGAAATGTTATTATGAACTCAGTATTCCACTTATGGTCTTTAAAACTAAGAAGGACAGATGCAAATGAAATCTACATTTGGGGATTTGCAGGTTTTATATACTAATTCTTAAGTATCAGATGTAAAAAATATATATAATGAAGTTACTAAATTAACTTTTTTTGCATGAATCCAAGAATATTCTTTTAATGTGACATTTTCTGACTTCAGTACATTGGCTAAATCTACAATTTGAGGTTTCTTTCAATGAATGTTTAAAAAAAACAAAGAACAAAACCCATGATTCATAACTCATTTTGTTAGCTAAAAAGATGCATGATTCGGTATCACTGACCCAACTCTGTCAAATTTCAGCAAAAATATTCTGGTTAAAACTCCATAGCTAACATGCTACATGTAGCAACAATACTGAGAAATGTATTCTCTCTTTTTTTTTTTTTTTTTTTTTAAAGTTACAAGTAACATCACAACAGCCACAATTTTAATGGCTTCATATTCTAATCATAATAAACTAAATCTTGAAAAAAGTTATTACTGGTTATGTTCTAGGACATAGTTCTAAAAAGCCAGAATGACAATACGTTCTAGTATCATACATGATAACACCTGCAGTGTTCACATTTTCACTCTATTTCCTGTCTAGAAATGGACATTTTAAATCCTAGCAGTTTGTTGGCTAGCATCTTCCAAAACTATTTGTAACCTAAGGTTCCACTGTGTGTGCCTGCACAGTACTCAGAAGCAGATATACAGCCTGCTGTACACAGATTTCTATAGATCTGTTGCTCCCAGATTAAACATTTTAATATGAAAGTCCACCTACACACACACGTATGCTGGGGGCTGATGAACTATGCTCCCAACTCCACCCACCACATACGAGACCAGAGGCAGGCAATGTGCAGCTTTGCCCAGCTACGCATGAAGAGCCATTCCACACTATTACTGGGAACCTGTACATGGGATATAGTGGATGGGTGGCATTCCAGTGCTGTACTCAGTGCTTGTAGAACTCATCTTAGCTGCCCTTGTGCTTCTGGTAGGGGTCCAACTGCTGGACAAGCAAAAAGACCTCTGCACTTCAGGCTTGGAGGGAGACAAATAGTCTTGCTGGCCCATCTCTGATATTACAAAACCCGAGAACCTTGGAGAAATGGGATCATAACTGTAAGTGCCCATTATTTTTCTTATTTATACTCAATCCCACATATTAACTACTAACTGTTAGACTCCTTGTCAAAAACAATAAATAAAATAGCATTTGGCAACAGAAAAAAAATAATTCTCTTTTTTGAAAAGGTTAGCTTCAAATACTGCTGCTACCAACAAAGGAAAGGACAGAGATAAGGAAAAGGGGAATTATTCACAACTTGTCTAGTTTTATGCTAGTTAATTACAGCTGTTAAACATATTACATAGTACTAGAGACCTAGTAACTTCAGGTCCAAATTTCAAAAGATCAGAACTCTGCCTGTGAAGTTTATTTGTAAGTCGCCCTGAGCCATTAAGGGAAGGGTGGGATGAAAATTTAAATAAATAAATAAATAGATCTCTACCTCTGAAGTGTACATCTACATTTTTGCAGGTGCACATAATTACAAATGCATTTTACTATACTTAAGTCACCAAATTTGGGAGTAAGTGCTATAATAAAATGCACCTCCAATTATTTTAATTATTTACAGGCAGTGAATCCCACACAGGATTCACAACTTAAGCCACTTTAGAAAGATCACATCTCTAGTCTTGTGAGCTTCTTAGCAGCATATGTGTTATCAGATATAATTTTAATGGAACAGCAGCAAAATTGGCCAACCAAACTAAAGGGTAAGCTATCAAATATATAAAATGTGTTATTAAACTGATCACATACTTCATATCAACCAGGGGTACTTGTTCACTGTGTTTTCCTCATTCCTACCAGTGGGGAAAATGCAGTGAACTCACATCCCTGATACAGACTCCTAAGTACCCAACTTAAATCAGGCAGTAGTTTACTAAAAGACATTTAAAAGTACTACCACAGAAGTTTGTTTTCACTACAGGAATAGCAGTAAAACATGCAACACATTTTAGAAGAGTATAAGCACTTTTAACACATTCATCTTCTAAAGTCGGTATATGTTAGTATGTTACATTGCTTGGGTATTAAAGACAGCGGTAAAAACTCACTCTGAAGTGTTTCAAGTTCAGCTCTAGCCAGGGCCTCTTCCTTCTCCTTCATTTTTGTTTCTTTATACTCTACATATAATTGTCTGGCATCCTTTAAGAAAATTTTGCAATTATATTAGCATCCTTTATATAAACAGTTTGTTGCAATGGCACTGTTTTTATAAAAATTCTTAAGATTTTTTTTAAAAAGCAACTAATATTCCATTTTCAAGCCATAAGAATGAAATTACTAGGATGAAAAAAGTCTGTGCTGAATAAGCCTTTATTTAATACAGGTTTGCTATAGACATAATTTAAATTAAATATGTAGAAAAAGTAGATCGCATGACAAGTTAGTACATCCCTAATTAGCTCCTTAAATTGTCCTGCACTCGTTTTACTCAGCCCCACGCCATGCAAGTCTAAAAGGTAAGCAACTTTTTACTCATGAATAGAAATGTAGAAATAAAAGTTTTTAATTACAAAACTCTTATTTTCCTCCCACCAGCCATTTTGCAGAAATGTCATTTATGACAACAGCAGCTGCAAGCCCCAATATCAAGACACCCACAAAAATGTCTGCTTTTAATACTAATTTAACTGTGAAAAATCAATTTTTAAGTATTTGAGCTTAATTGCTAAAATAGTTTTACAACAAGCAAAATTTAAAAACATTTACAAGAGTAACTTATAGCATTCTTGTTACAAATATCTCCATCACAATACAGCTATTGTCAGAAGTAACCTCAGAGTATTTTCATCTAAGTTAATTTGTGAGGGCAAGCTTTCCATTTGGAACATGTTTTGATTTCTGGGGTCAGGTAAGTAGGTAAAGCAATTCTGTAATGATATTCAGTTAATTCAATTAAGTTGCACTCCTATTTAATGCACAAAGCAAAATTTGCATTAATTCAATAAGAGTGAATCAAATACATTAAGTCCAGAAATAGAAGTTGTTGTAAAGTAGAAAAACTATAACCCAAGCATTTGCAACTTCCCTTCTTACCCACATCAAAATAATAGCATGAAACACTTCAAAACAACAGCATTAAAACAGTTCAGTCTACTTGCTCTGTCACCTACAAGTTATATTTTTAATATTGCCTATTACTACCAAAAACATAATTCTTCCTTCTTTATACATAAAGTTTTGCGGTTTTCATTCGTTAGTGTTTGTTCTTGGCAACTTGGGCATCATGAAATTGCTTTAAAATATTGTTCTTTTTATTATGACTACACATTTGAACAGAAATCAGTTTTATATTTTTTTTAATGAAAAGCTTTGCGAAGTCAGTTTAAATCCTATGTCCCCTCAAAGTATCCATATTATTATGTCAGCAGCCATCTAGACAAATACATTAAGGATTGAATCATGAACCTCCAGAGCTAAGGCTATAGCTTGAGCTAAAGAACCATGCTCTGCAGCTAGACTGTAACCAATGCACATCTCTCCTCTGTTCAGTCTGGCAAAAGATGGAGACAAAGTAGTTCAGGGGATATCTTTTACTGGACTACCAGCAAGACAACCACCTACTCTCTATTCATGGCAAAGACAGGAATACTTCCCACACTTTCAATAATTTGCATGCCTACCGGTATACTGCAATGACTACATGACATTAACATGTTCTCATGAAACAGGACAAAATTGATTGTATAAGGCCTGGAAGCCACACTGGGTACTGTACACAATAGTTAGTCCCCATCACAAAAGGATTACACTCAGAGATCTAAATTCTGCAATTTAAAAAACGCTAGCACTCACTTTTAAAGTATGAGTAATGAGAGTAATCTGATTTAACTCAATGAGGCTACTCACTAGGCTAGATTTTCATCAACATTCAAGCAAAGTTCAAATACAGCAGATCAGGGGGAATTGTGAACAGAATATGAATTCTATTAGCAATTTTTAAAAAAAAAAATAATTCTGATTTTCTGTTTTATTTCTTAAAAACATCATTCAAAATTACTCTCTCTATGATCAATTTTAAATTAGAAAAAATTTACAAGTGAAATCCCCTTATAAACAAAATAGTTCCTTTGTGCTGATGGATTTTACTACTTTAACAACAACTGTAATCACCAAAATGTGATTGTTGGTCCTCTTCTGCTTTGGATTTGGAGAAGTTCAGATTACGCTGAGTGCGGGAGTGCGACCTTCTGACATCCCATCAATACGTTAGCTAAGATTTCCACTTGGACACAGTCATCCAACATTTAAGCTTAACCCCTTTGACAATGAAGACTGATGTTTTATGCTAAATTTAGGCAAAATGCATTACTACTTAAGGGACCACTGGACAGCAAGCACCAAGGTGCAACTGTCAGTTCTAGTTTGAGAACTGAAACACTAGAGAGAGTGAGAGACAGATAAAAATGAGACAAGAGCAGAAAACAAGGAAAACCAGTCAGAAGCAGGCAAAGCAGCAGTAATAGCGAAATGCCATGTATCAATAATGTGAATTGTCAGTGCCGATAAAGCACTGGCTTGATTAAAGGAATTGGGCCTATTCTTAAACATATATTTAACTTATTGGTAGCTCAGTCTCAGCACTAGGGCAGAACATTAACAATTTACAACTTGGTGAAAAAACACAAATCTAGAGTAAAACAGGAATTAGAAAAAGCAGTTCTAAATTACTTACTTATAAATTAAGTACATTGTGTTATCAGGGAAGATGGATTGAGAGTTGTAATGTCTGGCAAAGGAACACAGGGAGGCCCAAGGAGCTGCCCTGAAAGTGTCCTCATAAGCAGCTCCCAAGTAGAAGGCACAGGAGCTCAACACACTTGGTAGGGAGTGAACCGAGATGCAGTCTGGATCCAGCCTTCCCAAGGCCTTATACATGTTCTGATCCACCTAGAGATCTGTGACTTGGGGTGAAAACAAAAAAAGTCACCTGCTCATCGGTTCAGTGGCCACCAGATGTTTGCTCACTTCCACCTTGGGGTAGGTGGCCTGCTGCTACCGGACGCGTCATCCAGAGAAGGTTGGCAACGTGGCATGGGCTAAGGCTCGTCCAGCCTGGCTAATCTGGGCTATCATGCACCCTCCTCGTTAGTCTCCAAAGCCAACCCGGGTGAGCATACTCCTCCAGGCCACTCCAATGAACTGTTTGGCAGCACCTCCTCCTCTAGGCCCTGTCCTGCTGGGCAGCAGGAGTCTTGTCCTGTGTAGACCGCTTCTTGGTCAACCGATGCATGGAGGGACTTGCGATGGCAGCCCCCCGCGCCCACCAAGATTCCCTGGGGGAGGGGCTGCTCATTTGAACTGTCCTCCATGCCAGCCCTAAGTGTGGCCAAAGCTTCGATGGCCCTCTGCAGAGAAGCCAGGGGATCCAGATCGCCCTATCTCATTTGTTTTCACCCTTAGTTACTCAGAAGCCAGAGGTTATGTGGATGTACACTTTTAATCACCCTACACACATCTCACATGGGCTGCCTGCACCTCCCTGGGGTGCCAGAGGCCAGGGAGATTTCCTGGGCTCTGTGGGAAATGATGTTCACTTTGGGGAAAAAAGCATGGGCCCAGACAGAGCACCATTTTATATCCTTGCAAAAAAGAAAGCCCTGGATCCACCAAGAGGGCTCCCAACTCCGATAACCTCCTGGCTGATGTGATGGCTACTGAGGCAGTCACTTTTAGGGATATAAAAAAGAAACAATGACAACTCCCTAAGGGGGCAGGAGATGTATACAGCCCCGAGAACCAAATTAAAATTCGAAGCTGGGAATAGTGCACTACAGCAGGTCACCACCAATTTGTCAGGCCTCAAATGTTTAGTATGTGGATGTAAGAGAAAGGGTTATGCCATACAGAGGACCCCCAAAATGGTCAACAAGGCCACCACCTGCCTACCTAGGGCATTAAGCCTCAAACCTAGGTCTAGACCCTGCCTGGAGAAACCTCAGTACCACTGATGCCAAGTGGCAAATTACCTTCTTGGGGAGTAGGTATGAGTGGCAATGACTTCCTAGATGTTTACAGCTTCCAGGTAGCCTCATGCAGAGAACTCATGGCATTCAACATCCACACCAAAACCAGAGGAGAGCAGGCTCATGATCAGGGCCCCGATTCTTCCGCGGAATTTTTTTTAAAATTCCGCGGGAGTCAGGGGCCAATTCTGCGCCTCGGCGCGATTTACCATGCGGGGGGGGGGGCTTGGTTTGCCTCCTCCTCCCCCCGCACTGGTAAACCCTCAGGGCCTCCCCTCCCCAGCTGCCGGGGCTTGCCCTCCCCAGCTGCTGGGGCGTGCTTGACTCCCACCCCCCACCCCCCAAAAAAAACCCAAAAGGATTTGTCTTACCAGGGATGGCAGCAGCAGCTGCTCCGTCCAGCGCGCTCTTTTCCTGCTCGTACTTCCTGGCCCCTCCCGACGGGGCCTCTCAGGGCGACGCAGCCGGATGACGTCATCTGGCTGCGTCGCCCTGAGAGCCCCGTCGGGAGGGGCCAGGAAGTACGAGCAGGAAAAGAGCGCGCTGGACGGAGCAGCTGCTGCTGCCATCCCTGGTAAGCAAATTAAAGGGCCCTGGCAAGTGGGGAGGCTGGGGAGGGGAAGCCCCGAGGGTTTGTTCATTCCCCTTCCCCCGTAGAATCTCCTGCCCCGCGTCCCCGCAGCGCAGGCTGGAAATTCTGCGCTGGGGTAAGCGGGGCAGGAGATTCCGCGGGGGGAGGGGAATTCCGCGGGAAATCTGCGATTCGCAGACCCGCGGATCCCTCGGGGCCCTGCTCATGATACAATATAGGGCTCTGGGACAATATGTCCACCCATAGAGGCAGGTGAAGCGGTGCCCCCCTCCTTCAGATGCACTAAATTCAAAAACCAAGGCCAATGTGCCTAGGGACAGATCCAGGCTGCACAGGAACCCACACGTTCGGGTGCTCCTCACAGGTACATGAATAAACCTGAAATCAGAAGCACTGGTATAAAATAAGGGCTCACAGATCCTCAAATGTTATTTACAGGGTGGGGTGGGGGGGTATTGGGGTATATAGGGATGTTTGGGATTGCTGAAAGGGTTAGGGAGGAGAAGAGGGCGGGGTGTGTGATCTTCCCTGCCGCCAGGGCGGGGCAGTCAGAGGGGGGGCCAGGACTGCGAGGCCCTGCTATTGGGGTCGTGACAGGCTAGGGAAGATATGGTCCCGGGTGGAGGGGTGTAAGATCATTGAGGTGGGACAGGTGCTAAGTACAGGTCCCACTTACCAGCCCCCAGGCAGTTGGGCAGATGGGTCATGATTAGAGAGCCTCTGACCCTGTGCTGCTGCTGTTGAATGTGAGGTCAGTGGCGAATAAAGCAACAACTGTCCAGGAGTTGATCCTGGACTCAGCCGCCCATCTCATATGTATCACGGAAACCTGGCTGGACCTCGAGTTGGAGCCTATTCTGGCTGACCTTGTTCCGGCCGGGTATTCCACATAGCATCAGTCATGGTCAGAGGGACGGGGGGGGCGGTATAGCCATGATTTTTAAAGAGGAATGGTCTGTGAGGAGGTATTCGGTGCAAACCATGGTTGGTATGGAGGTCCTTCACCTTGAGTTTGATTTGGCGGGGGACAGCTTAAGGGTGCTGCTTGTATACCATGCACATACCTGTACAACAGCCTCTCTGAATGCTCCGATGGAGGTGGTATCGGCGGTGGTGTTGCAGTCCCTGAAGACACTAGTCTTAGGGGACTTCAACATTCACGCCAATGCCACCCTTGGGGGCACGGAGCCCATAGGCTTGTCCCAGGTGGTTAGTGGCCCAACACATTGGGGGGGAGGGGGGATACTCTGAATCTCATGTTTTGCATCGGCCTTGAGGCAGGTGTTCCATTATTGGGGGAAGTATCAGAAGTGCCCTTGTCATGGACGGACCATTACCTCCTGCAGACCTCTTTTCTGGCACATGTCTGCCCCCGGATAGATGCGGGACCAATTCGTATGGTTCGCCCCCGGGGACTGATAGAACCAGAGTGGTTCCGGAGGGCTCTGGGGGAAGATACCCTCTGATTTTGACAGCCGTCTCATTGGTGACCTCGTGGCTTTCTGGAACACCTTGATAACAGAGGCCATTGATCGGATGGCCCCTAAATGTCCACTTCCCCGGCGACAGCACCGCAGGCCTCCTTGGTATTCGGAGGACCTGCAGGTACTGAAGTGAAATGGGCACCGCTTGGAGCGATGGTTGCACCGTTCTCGCACTGAAGCCGACAGATTGCAGCATAGAGCTAGTTTACGAGTCTATGCTGTGATTATGACAGCAAAAAGATAGTTTCTTGCTGCCCTCATAGCATCTGCTAAGTCCCGTCCAGCAAAGCTTTTCTGGGTGGTGTGGGGGTTGGTAAGTCCAGCCTCCCTCCACCAAGGAGTGGAGTCATCTATGGCACAGTGACATGTTTGTGGACTATTTGGGGGATAAAATGGCTTGTATTCACCGCGACTTCAATGCTGCACTTATTACAGTAGGAGAGCTGGAGGTTATGGAAACCCCATCTTGTCCAGTTTTGTGGGATCAATTCTAGTCAGTGGTGTCCGCTGATGTGATCGGGGTCCTTGGGGCAGGTTAGGGTCACTTCTTGTGAGTTAGACTCATGCCCATCCTGGCTGGTGAAATCTTGCAGGGAGACAATGGGGCCGTTGCTGGCGGAGGTGGTCAATGCCTCCCTCCGGGAGGGCAGAGTACCAGGCTGCCTCAAGGAGGCGGTGGTGCGGCCTCTACTCAAGAAACCATTGCCTGATGTTGACTCCCTTGCCAGCTATCAGCCTGTCTCTAACCTTCCCTTTTTAGGGAAAGTTGCTGAATGGGTAGTGGCCCAGCAGCTGCAGGGGCATCTGGACCGCATAGGTTTCCTTGATCCTTCCCAGTCGGGATTTCATTCGGGATATGGCACCGAGACTGCCCTTGTGGCGTTGATAGATGACCTGCGCCGAGAATTAAACCAGGGTCAGTCGACCCTGTTGGTGGTGTTAGATCTTTCGGCTGCGTTTGATACCGCTGACCATGAGATGTTGGTGACGCATCTGCGGAACTGTGCAGGAGTGGGCGGGACTGTTCTTGAATGGTTCCGCTCGTTCCTAGCAGGAAGAACTCAGCGAGTGGTACTCGGAGAATGTTTTTCATCGTACCGAGACCTCTTGTGTGGTGTCCCGCAGGGTTCTGTCTTGTCCCCTCTCCTGTTCAACATGTATATGCAGCCACTCGGTGAGGTGATTAGGAGGTTCGGCGTACGGTGTCATCAATATGCGGATGACACCCAGCTGTACCTCTATATCACAACAGACCCAGGCCCTGCAGTCTCAGTGCTTACCCAGTGTCTTGACAGCTGTGGGGGACTGGATGAGGGCCAACCGAATGAGATTGAATCTTGACAAGACGGAGTTGATGCTGGTGGGTAAAGCGACAGGGGTAACGGCCCGTTGTGGACGAGGTCTGTCCCGCGTTGGTTCCCCAAGTGCGGAGTCTGAGGGTGCGCCTCAACGCGCAGCTCCACCTGGATGTCCAGGTGGAGGCTGAGGTGAGGAGCGCCTTTCGCCAATTATATCTGGTGCAGCGACTTTGGCTGTATGTTTCAGACTCCGACCTGGCCACCTTCATCCATGCTTTCATAACCTCTAGACTAGACTATGGTAACACGCTCCATGACAACGGCTTGGAGGTTGCAGCTAGTGCAGAATGCGGTGGCTCGTCTCTTGGTGGGATTGGGCCGCCGGGAGCATGTAACACTGGTGCTCCGTGCTCTGCACTGGCTGCCAATAGCATTCCGGACTCGCTTCAAGGTGTTGGTTTTGACCTATAATCCAATCAAGCTCCTAGACTGGGAGCAGGAAGATGGCATCATCTCAGCTCCCACCAAGCCTAGTTCCTTTTTTATAAGGAGAAATTAAGAATTCTGTAAGATGTGCCGAATGTGTGACTACGCAGAAGCCTATCTTTTGAAAAACAAGATTACAACTAACTTCTCTTCCTTCTTTGAGGACCTCTAACATACGCACAACTAGTACAATTAGCAAGACAGTACAGGGAAGTGGACAGGAGCTTGCAGATCAAATAGAGAAAGAGACAAATATTCCAAATTATGCACCAAAATGAGATGCCAAGTTAATGGCATAAATGCCTAATAAAACGGTCTAGGCCCTGCCTACCTGCAGGACCACCTCACCCCCCAGGTGCTGGATCAATCCCTGCGGTCGTCTGGGGGTGCCCTGCTCGAGGTCCCCTGAGTTTTCTGGGGGGCCACACAGGAAAGGGCATTCTCAATGGCTGCGCCACGGCTGTGGAACTCCCTTCCGGTGGGGGTGCGGTCGGCCCCAGCCAGACCTCCCCTCTTTTCAGAAAAGATGTAAGACTTGGCTGTTCTGCCAGGTGTTTGGTGGGGGAAAGGGGTGAAAGGGTGGAGGGTGGGTGTGGGTGTTAAATGTCGCCCTTGTTTTTGTAGTTTTAAAAATGTTTTATATTTAATTTTATTTGTGTTTTTTATATTGTAAGCCGCCCTGGGCTGCCTAATGGCAGGAGGGGCGGGGTATTAAATTGAAAAATAAATAAATAAAAGTATGTGTTATTAACAGTGCTGAAAGACCAACCTATGTGTACTAAACTACCTTGAAGTGAGTAGGTGTTGACGAAGCTGGAAACTCTGTCACCTTTCTTTGGAGGCAAAGCCACAGTCTTGAGGAGGAAGCCAACACTTCTATGCCCTATCTTTAAATTTAAAAGATGATTTGTGTCTACAAATGCTGGTACTCTCCCCCCCACCACGTCCTAGGTCAACAGGCCAGGTGCTCCTATACAATTTAAATATTAGATTATGGGTGATTTCAGAAGTGACGCGTTCCAATTCACCACAGTGAATCCCACCCTAGTGTGAACGGATTCACCGCGGGCTGTGGTGACACGTGCGGACCCAACAGAAGTGACAGGATTGTGACCACCGCCCGGGGGCAATCAGAGAGAACATGGGCCAAGGGAACACAACAAACATGCAGTGGAGACGTGGACCGCGGTTCGAACCCCAGAATGTACTGTGGCTGGGGTCAATTTCTTCCACCATGGCTGCGGGTTTCTGTTCAGAAGTTACTTTTCATTCACTCCTGCCGTGGTGACCATTCACCACACTTCTGGACCTCCTCCCGCCCTCACCTCACAAAGCATGGTTAGCTTCACCCCAGGCCGTGTTTAACTGTGGTGAACATCTGGATGCGAGCAAATAGACATGGGGTGATTTCAGACGTAATGGGGCCCGGTGGCCCCGTACCGAAATCACCCTAGTCATTCCCCGCCGGGGTCACCCCGTCACGCCGCAACAGACATGCCGGGGGGATCCCGGCGTGGAATCTGGGAGGGGGCGGGGCCGCACAGCACAACGTGCAGCCGCACGGCCCTGCCCCCTCCACGCTCCCACCGCCCGCCCTCCAGGGAGACGGGCGGGCGGCGGGGCCAATGAGGCCGCCGCGTCGGACCGGATTCGCCACGGCCCGGGGTCCCGCTGGTGATCCCGGGCCGTGGCGCCTGACCAGACGTGACGCCGGGGTTCACCCCGGCATGGGATTGCATTCGACATGCGGCGGCCTCCAGTTCCCCCGCTTCGGCTGCTCACGTGTCAAATGCAATCCCCAGCCGTGGTAACATCTGGGGGGAAACATCCGTTTCCCCCAACAGACGTGACGCTATCACAGCCACCACGCGGAATTGAGCGTGGTTCACTGTGATATCGTCACGTCTGAAATTACCCATGCACGGCGCTTTCACCACCACCCACGTTTGACTGAGGTTGACTGTGGTGGACATTCACCACGTCACTTCTGAAATCACCCTATGACTTCTACAAGTCAGGGTGTGTTTGCGGTGGGTGGAGTGGGTTTTTTCCCTGATATGATTATTGTGTTTTAAAGTGTTTTAAATTGTTTTATACTATATTTATATTTTTTATTATTAGCAGCCACTCTGGGCTGCCTGTGGCGGGAAGAGCGGGGTATACATTTTGTAAAATAAATAAATAAATATAAATAAAAATGAGCAGAACTAAGGGCAATGCAATATTCAAGTGAAGCCCCTTGGACCAGTCATTTTCATGTCTGCGACTTTTTAAAATTGTAATGTTCCTCTCACAGAGTATAGAGGAGTTATATTAATGTTAGCTACATGGCAATAAAGTATTGCCCCCCAAAAGCATTTGAGAAATCCCCCACCCCAATTTACTGAATCTACCCTCCCCTCCCAGCCTAATCACGCAAACCTCTGATTCTGTAAAATATTCTGTAAATATCCCTCCCCTCGCCCCATATTTTTTCCTCCTCTCCCCCCCAAAGGGCTGAGTTAAAGGTGCTGTGAAAACCAGAGCCTTGGACTAGCCCAATTTTGTGCAATAAAATAGAAACTATGGAAGACTAAAGTATGAATCATTCAGCTTATTCTAGGCCCTTTTTAAACAGGCCATGGCTACAAGGGGGAAATCAGTGTGCGCGCGGCAGCAAGGATGGTGTGAAAGGACCGGTGCACCCAGGCGCAGACCAATTTCCCCCACCCACTCATATCCTCACACATGGAGCAACTGCTGTTTTGGCCAATTGTTCCATGCATGGGTGGAGGTGGGTGGGCCGGCATGCATGTTTCACGGGAGTGCACGCAAATGCACACCCAACCACCTGCCACAGCATTCACACGGAAGGTACCCACACAGCAGGCCTGTGAGAGCATGCATGGGTGCGTGTCATGTAAAAATGACCTAAGAGGAAGCTAATGGGGGGGGGGGGGGGGGGGGGGGGGGGGAGAGAAATGAGGTGGCTTGTTACATTTTATGGAAGTGTGCAAAAGGTAATTAGGAATGTAGTCAAAGCTATGGGTGTGGAGAAAAGAAAAACTCTGTAGTATGTAATTTCCCATGGTTCACGTTATTCCAAATATATTATGTGTGTGTAACACTAGCTAGTTCAGAACCTGCCAGGAGAGGGACTTATTTTCCAGATGGCACTGGTTTCCTCATGAAGATGTAAAAGTTCCAGGTAGGGTAAATCAGTATTCTCTCCTTCCAGCCACATCCTATTCTGATTTGTATCCCAGCATGTAGAAACACACTCTGTTACTGAGTGCAGTATCCCAATTCTAGTCATCCTAAATCTCAAACATTCTAGTCATCCTAAACTCCCATACGTTTCCCCCCTGGAAATTAACCAGTTTCCTAAGAGTAACTGAAAGCTTCTTCCTCAAGTTTTTTTTAAACCATGTTTAATCATGACATGTTACAGATCTGATTACACCAGTCTCACTCTAGAATATGAAGTAAAATGTGAAAACTAAATGACGATACAAGTTGGATCAGGTTACACAGGGGTGCAGACCCCCCCCCCCAAAAGCATTTGAGAAATCCCCCACCCCAATTTACTGAATCTACCCTCCCCTCCCAGCCTAATCACGCAAACCTCTGATTCTGTAAAGTATTCTGTAAATATCCCTCCCCTCTCCCCATATTTTTTCCTCCTCTCCCCCCGCAAAATTTAAGCTAGTTGCTCCTCAAGCTACTGCCTTTGTCTGCACCTTTGAGGTTACAAAACAAAAGGAACATCTGAAAGTAATTTTACAGTACAAATTTTTTTTTTTAATTTGTGGCAAGAGATTCTTCCTGGATTAGTGTTTCCCCCCACCCCCATTTAATCCAACACTGCAATGCCAAGAAATGTAAACGCCTCTAGGTCACTAATCTCAATCCAGTTCCGACTAGTAAACCAGTGAAAGTAATTAACTTCTTGTAAATCTACATAAGATAAATTGGTGGTCTTGTTTTAGTTCTCTGATAGTAGATAAAGGTCTACCAGAAAGTCACAATCCCAACTGTAATATTTATTTTTTTAAAATACACATGCAGACTGAACCAATTCCCCTGCCATTAGAGAACACTAAACATTTTCTCTACAACTCACTTGTTGAACTATGCACGGAACTTCATCTTCTTCTGCAAATATCAAGAGAACTTCACTTATTGTATTTTTAAATTGTTTTTTAAAAAAACATTGTTAATTATTTTATTGACTGTTCGTCACCTCAGGCAGGCGGGGCGGGATATAAGTTTTAAATAAATAAATAAATAAATAAATACTTAGCAAGTATCATCAACTAGACAAAATGCTTCCTGCTTCACTACTACAGGCCCAGTTGCCTGATCCCAATTTAACTAACAAAACCTATCTTAGAGCTGTGTTGGCATTAAAAAGTTGATGCAGAATGAAGAGAGATAATTTTAAGTTTAACCACAAAGCACACAGATAGTAAGGGGAGGAATATTTGCAAAACAAAGTCTAGTTTCACAGAGAAAATTCACTCCGTTTTCTGAAAGCAACAACAGTTCCCCTCCCCGTCTCCCATTTAGAGTAGTTAACGCAGGCCTTTAAGAATACAGATGACCAATACTCTATATTTTCACTGACAAACACACTCAATCTCATTGCTTTAGACACCTTCCGTTTCCAAATGAATCTTTCAACCAATTGTAGACAATTAAAGTAAAACCCATAATTAACCAAGGTTTGTGCTCTGTATACTCCACAATATGAATTTTGATTCTTATGCATTTTTAACCCTTTCTTCTTTTTAAAATATGGCTCCACATTTGGTTTATCAGGATTCTGTTTTGCTTTAAATCAACATCTACAGTCTGCTCCTATGTCATTCTTACCGAAAAGTAAATAAAAGTCAGCTTAACAACAGCTTCCATTCTACTTATTTTATTTCTGTGCCTACAGCATTGCTATGGAACATAAGGAATTATATACGTTCCATTATAAAAAACAAGTTAATGTTGAAGTGTTTCACAACACCTAAGAGAGCATGCTTTGATTTATTACATAGTCCTAGATTTCCTATTCTTCCAAAAGGCATTTTGCTGTAACAGGTTTTTTAAAAACTTATTGTGTCTTCCCTTTCTCCTCTCCTAAATTTAGGTTATCGTTAACACACAACAAAAATTCCTTTTGTTCGTTCCTCCTTTCAACCATCTCACACAATTTTTAAAAAGTGAATGCTTCCTTATAATCTAGTTTTGAAAGTTCTAGGTTTCTCTCTCATACATGCATACACGCTCAATTTTTCTTCTAACTATATTGCAAAAACAGCTGGTCTTGCAGAGAATGATAAAATGATAATGGCTATCATGAAGACATGCATGCAAAGCAATTTTCTCAAGTAAAGGACTGCCTTAATTACTTTAAGTGCCTCCTTCTCTCTCTCTCTCCAGTCGGAGGGGAAAGGGGTGGAACACATGGGGTAGAAGACACTCAAGCTGGATAAATGACAATTAAGACACCAGCTTTGCAACGTGAATCATGTAAGTAGATAGTATTTTGGCAATCAGATATCATACACCCTACAATGTTTAAAACAAAGAATTGTGTTAGTAGATAAAGTTGCAACAAATAGACAAAAGGTGCAGCAGACTTAATTGTAATCTCTTTTCACACACACAAAAAACCAAATGCCTCCTTTAAGGATAAAACCATCAGTCCACGGCCTCATTCTTTTTAAATTTTCAAGCAAGTCTTTTCAGCTATCTGTGATATGCAAGGCAAGCAACTTACTCCACTTTTTACATGAGCCGCAGCACGGGGGGTGGTGGTGGTCGGTGTGTGCTGCAGTCCCTGTGCGGAGGGGAGGGGGTGTAAACAGGCGCACACCCATCTACACCCACCTTTACCCATCAACACGTATGGAGCAACCGCTGTTTTCGCCAGTTGCTCCGTGCGTAGGGGGTGGGGGAGCTAGGTGCATGCATGTGCACAGGAGCACGTACGCATGTATGCACCTCACCATGGGATTTACACAGGTGGCCCCCACACATGAACACCCAGTTTTCTGGGTGTTCATGCGTGGGGCCACCCGTGTAAAAAAGGCCTACAAAAAAATACCATATTTCCTCTGCATTCCACTCCTCTCACACAGATGCTTTCAATAGAGACGAACTTTTAAACTTGGCCAATGCACTACATAATGAGTATAATTTACCAAGTTTTAAAACAGTTTAACGGTTAATGAAATTCAATGACTGTGTACAGACAACTTTTTCCAATAGGCTTCTAAGCTTTTTTTTTCGTTTGTGTTTTTTAAAAAAAGAAGTCCAACAATACCCATCTCCTCCAGAAGAGCATCACAATACTTATTCTCCCTTATTAGCTTAGCAGATTATGGGGCTGCTGCTAGAACAGAAAGGATGAGAAAAACTGTACATGACATCCAGGAAACAAATAGTTGGAGTGAACTCCTGGCTCTCATGAACTCAGTGAGAGTTTTGCCATTAATGGAGCCAAGATTTCACTTTCCTATTTAATAGCTTAAGGACTAAGTAATATTAATTATAATATTTTATTATAATTATTTATTATTAGCATTTATATAGCACCAGCGATGTACCTGGCGCTTTACAAAAAAATAAGATAGATCTGGTCCCTGCCCAAGAGCTTACAATCTAAAGACAGGGGGAGGGGAGACAGGAAAGGGGGAACAGAGGGAGAGACAAGGGATGTGACATTCATGAGGATGCCAGAACTCAGGTACATGTTCTTGGCTTGGTTACAGTAAATTGGGAGTTTACAGATAACAGGTGAGGGATAATCCTGGGTGGGGATGATTAGCAGGAGGTCGGAAGGGCGGAGCAGAAGATGTGGGTGTTGAGGAGGGACATGAAGGTGTGGAGGGTGGGGGAAAGGCAGACGAGGGCAGGGAGGGAGTTCCAGGCGTGCAGGGCAGCGAGGGAGAAGGGATGAAGGCGGTTGGGGGAGCAGGGGAGGCGTGGGAGGCTGAGGGAGGGGATGGAAGAGGAGTGGAGTACTCGAAGTTCGGAGGGAGATTTATTTTTTAATTTATTATAAAATTTGTATGCCGCCCCCTCCTCCCCCCCCCCCCGCTAAAAGCATCTCGGGGTGGCTAAGAACATATCAACAGAGATTAAAAAACAACAACAATACAATTAAAAACCCCACAATAAAACAAAATTACCCCCTAACCCAACTGACCCAGCCCATCTCCCTCGGAAAGGCACGGCGGAACAGCCAGGTCTTACACGGTCTATGGAAAGAGGGGAGGGCAGTGGTCAGGCGGACCTCCAGCAGGAGGGAGTTCCACAGTTGTGGCGCGACCACAGAGAATGCCCTCCGCAAGGTCGACACCTGAGAAACCGGGGGGACCTCGAGGAGGGCGCCCCTGACACCGATCCAGGATCTGGCGAGTGAGACGGTCCTGCAGATAGGCTGGGCCCAGGCTGTTTAGGGCTTTAAAGGTCAACACCAACACCCTAAATTGGTCCCAGAAGACTATCGGCAGCCAGTGCAGAGAGTGAAGCATCTGTGTAATGTGCTTGCGTTAGCCCATCCCCGTTAGGAGACGAGCCGCTACGTTCTGCACCAGCTGCAGTCTCTGAACCAGCACCAAGGGTAGCCCCACGTACAGTGCGTTACAGTAGTCCAGTCTCCAGGTAACAGCATAGATTATCGTAGCCGATCAGAGTCCGAGACATACAGCAAAAGCCGATGCACCAGATGTAATTGGCGAAATGTTCCATTCGCCACATCCATCACCTGGACATCCAGGTGGAGATGCAGGTCCAGGATCACACCCAGACTCCAAACCTAGATACCAGGGGAGGATAGACCCCATCAATGATGGGGGCCACCACTCCCCTGGCCTTCCCCACAACCATCACCTCCGTCTTACTATTCAGTAATAGCAGCTAATTTCTAATATTTATTAATCAGAAAGATGTTCATAGACTGCAGCCTCAAGTTCTAGGCTTATAGCTTCCGTTATTTCCGTATCACATTTACTACCTTCGGTTTTTGTTTTGTTGTTTTTTTACCAATCAATCCTGGTAAAAATTAGTTCAACAAAAATAAGCGTAACTACACACATCTACAAGGATACAGATCAAAACCCTAGTCTGATGAGTGAGCCAAATCCAGTGATCCTGGATTCCATATCAACCCCACAGCACCAGCACTAAAGCAGATGTAACTGAGAATACAAGGAGAAAAATCTTACGTGTAGGGAAGTTTGTTTTCAACAGTCTTTTTTCTGCCTACAGATACGCTAACCTGATGATGCTGCGCAACCAACGTGTGTGTGTGTGTGTGTGTATACACACACACACACACACACACACGTTGTCTATATACTAACAAGTGTGTTGTGCAGCATGATCGGGTTAGTGTATCTGTAGGCAGAAAAGCAAAAACAAACTCTTACACATATGAGAGAGAGAGCGCGAGACCATCCACAAACTATATAAAAGATAGTTATACGCTTGCTCTGTGTGTGCATGAAGTTTAGCCAACCTTAAATTCTTACACTAATGTTAAATTATTCTCCCTCACCTCAAAAGTTCTTTTTTGTGACTTTAACCTTGCATTAAAAACAGCTTTAAATAAAACACAAAACCTCCTCTTCAGTAGATAGGTTAGTTTAGGAAATTAATCTCAGGCATAGCTGGATGTAAACTGCCAATAAAAACAATTACATAATTTTAGAATTAAGACTAAACTTATTTTCCAGTTTCCTAGTAAATTCCAGATGGATATTAATTTATGAATTTCAATACTTTCCATAGTTAGCAAACATTCATATTTTAAACACACTGTTGTCATTCCAGAAATTAAATACTTTTTGCAAATCTTGGTTTTGCTCTCCTCTCCAGTTTATTTCAGTATCGCTCTCAATATTTTCAGTGTGTATAAAATCGGAGTGCAAATACAAGAACCATCAGAATTTTATGGTGCATTACATATAAAACATTCCTTTTACAAATACATACATTCAACTTTTATTATGACTACTCAAAATAGTCTGTATGGAAGGAAAGTGCTTCTTGGAGACAGAAAATTTATATAAACAAAACAGGGCATTTGATGGAAGTAACAGTCCTATTTTTTTAATATATATATATATATATATATATATATATATATATATATATATATATATATATATATATATATAAAAAAATAAAAGAGGAAGAAGAAGAAAGAGGGAGAACTGTATTTTCACCTGGAATAGCTGAGGCAATGCTTTCACAGTAAGGCAGAACCAAATCCCCAGCTTGCATGGAAGCAAGTCACGCCACTGTGGTTTCTCCAGTGATCTACAAAAAATTAAAATATTTAAACTATCAAAACACATTTTTATTCTTACTATAAAACATTGGTTTATAAGAGGCAGGAAATTCTCCTACAACCTCAGATTAGAAATACAAAATTTCAAAAAGATCAATGCAAATTGAAAGTATAACAAAATTATCTCACTAATGCTGAATTCTCCAACCTATGCAACAAACGTAGGAATCAAAACTACATTTAATAACTACCTTTTAATAATCTTTAAGGAGATATATACATATCACACACACACATACACAGTGTAAAAAAATGTATTTCCATACACTTCCAAAAGATAAATTCCAAAAATCTTTTGGACTACTTCAGCTAAAAGGCTAAGCATCACAGAAGCATTTACAAGTGCTGACAACTAGATATGAAGACTGTAGCATAAACAAACCAATACATAAAAATTAATGTCATTTGCAGTTCACTGAAGCATTACTCACTGATGTCATCAGACTAGAAGACAGGCAGAATAGTCTCTGATCTCCATCCTGCATTGATCCAATTCATGCCCCTGCTGTGTGAACTATTTAAACCCTTTATTTCTTTCTATGAATCAATAGAAGAAATGGTGGTATCTTTAGGAGTACTCGGAATGTCACTATCTCCCCTAAATTGGTTTTGTTTTGTTTTTATTTATTTATTTGCTAATCAGCAGCATCAGAATATTTTATTAGCTAAAGTTTGTTTTTAAGTTAACCAATCAATGTTATACACTCAAAAAATGTACTGTGGATAATCCTGAAATTAAAGTGTCTAAGAGATTTTTTCATTTTACATTTTAATCAATGTTAGGTCTTCAATAGAAACATGTTTAAAATGGTTGTTTTTTCAAATTTGTATTAAAATAAAATCCATTGAAAGCAATTTCTCATATACGTACTTTGCTTTACAGTATCTGCTGGTCTATCATACAAAAAGAATACTCTTATTATAAATCCCTAGCAACATCTCTGAATATTCTCTCTCTCACACACACCCCAGAAGGCTACTTCAACTAAAAGCATTGTTCTTAGGTGTGCATATAATGCACACAAGCAGTTTATTTTATGACTTACTGAGTGGGTAAAATATTTTAGAACTGTCTTCAACAGCCAAAAACATTTACTAATAGAATTTTAAAAGCACAGTAACAAAAAGTCCCACCTTTCATTTCTTTCTACAGCACCAACTTTTACTTCATCCACACTCTTCCCTCCTGTTTTTTTCTTCTTCTCTCTCTTTTTTTTGCTAAGAAGGTCATCCTTAATGTAGAAACGGTTATTCTTACAGGTTATCAACAGCATATATTATCTAAATATTACTGGGACTCCTCAATGAAGGATAAACATTGGAGTAGTATTTATGCAAATGTAGGTAGGGTCCACATGATTAAGTAAAATCATCTAACAATAACAGTTGCCATGGCATCCACTCCTTAAACACACATGAAGTCCAGCTGTCAGTCATGTGTAACCACATAGCAATTAAAGTTTTCTAAGAAAAAGCATTCAACTTGTTTCCTCTCTCATTCATTAACTTCATAATGAAGCTTTGAAAATAAAAAGATGCAGAAATGCTGTTCAAATAATTAAAATGTTCCATTTTTTAGCAGATCAATACATTACTTATTGCTTTCTAGTCAGCACACAATAATATTTTAAAATATGCTTGCTTCTGCCTTCTTACTACATTGATCCTGAAACATTTGTCACGTTTAAAAGACAATTAATTTGTAGGTGGGAAACAAACACCTCTGAAAACAATAAACACTGAAGTGGGCATAAATTTCAAACATCAAGATCAGAAGAGAACTAAAATAAAAGGTGTGTAGCAACATTTGTTAAGGTGATGAGGAGAGGACCAGCTTGTCCAAAAGGTGAAGTCCAAAAGGTGAAGTTTTAAACTGTACTTTCAAAATGCTAATTCACTTAAAAATTGGTTAAATTTTAACATGGCTTTTTAACATACCTAATGTCTATCTAGTAGTTTACGTTTTTTAAACACAGCTTTTACCACTTACAAAAACTACATATTTAAAAACAACAGAAAATTAATTTCACTATGAGAGAAGTAATATAAATCCCTGGAAACTTCCAACTTTTGCAGGAATTTTCAAAAACTAATGATTTAATGCATTTAATTTATTACCAATACTTACCAGCTGTTTTTCCAGGTACATTGACCAAACCACAGTATAATGGCCCACTGTGAGAATAATGAACAAGAGTAATGCCAACTCAGCATTGCTCATTTTCCTCACTCGCCTGTAGTAGAATACAGGCTGTCGCCAATCTGGGAGTCCATTGATCAGAATATCATCATACCTAAAGCAGCAAACATAACATGGCTTTAAGGAGAGTATAAAATAAGACAAACCATTTCACCTTAAAGAGACCAAAATAAGTGAAGTATTCCACACGCAAGAAATATTGAATTATATATTTTTTAAAATGTTCATCAACACCAAGCAATTCAGCAGAAGCAGTATACTGTTGAAATGTTATCTAGCACCTTCTGGAAATGTGGCAACTCTACTGTACTTACAGCAACCCCAATTGATTCATTCATGGAACAGCAGCATTTGCTCTAAAATGAACCCTATGTTCAACCTACTTGTCAGTCAGTGGTTAGGAATCCAGAACAAAAATAAATGATAATAGGATAAAATTTAAAAAGTGAGAAAGCAAGGAACAAAGTCTCATTTGCTGCAAGTACTTTGCTGTTAAATTCAAATAAGGGAAGAGTCTTTTTGTTCTTCACTCTAAGGTTTTACATCCGCCTTTGCTGTAGGCCAGGGTAATCCTTATGAGCAATTTGCATTAAAACTTTTTGTTATTTAGGTATGAAACTTACACTTGTGATTTATCAGAATTTCCAAATTCCTGAAAACTGAGCTCTAAAGACTACTATACAAAAAGTTAAGATGCTATGCTTTACTCCATTTAATTTAAAGACTATTCTGTTCCACTAAAGTAACTGTGTCCTTCATCACTTCTTACAAAAGCCATTTGTATGAAAAGTTGTGTTAATTTATTTTTCCACACTTACTCCTTGAAATATTTTCACACACAAGTACTGCCTTCACTTTCTAATGCTTTACGCATAGCTACCTTAACAAACATCAATATTTGTTTACACATTAGATAACTTTACCCAGAAAATCAAAAAATGTAAAGGGAAAATTTAGAAAAAGTCCCATAATACTTGGAATGGGAACATTCTAATACTGTATTTTCAAGATACTCAACCTGTTCATCTTAAATTGAACAAAACTCATTACATATTCTAATCACACCATTTCCAGAATTAAATCTGCACTAAAAGGCCTAATTTGGTGCAACACATTGACCAAAATATTTTAATTAAAAATATTCTGAGTTAGCCGCGGGCCTAATTACAGGAATAGAAATAGGGCCTATATTGTCATGCAGGTCAGTAGAACTCAGTAGTAGGTTTTTCTCAAGTAAATTGACCGATCCAGGAATAATAGCGCAGCTGCTAAACTGCCAGTCTTGACATGTAAATCAATTTAAATGCAACAACTGCAGTAGCTACTTTGATAGTTATTAAATTGATACCTTAGAGATGTACTAAGAAATGGAAGATTTCTTGTCAACAACTTTTATTTTTAGTAAAAACATTGGTTGTGCGTGCAAAACAGATTTTATTCAACAAATCTAAAAAAAATCAACTTCAGTTAAATAACTATTATGCCAGACAGCAGACATTACTAGCAATTACTAGGCCAAAGGTTTAAAGCACAAGATTCCAGTGACTTTGTTGTGTACTTAACAGGCTACACCCCTAATATTAGTTTTAGTAATATTTAAGATGACCCAGCGATATAAATTCTGATTTTACCTCCTTTCCTTATACATCACTTTACATAATAAAAAAGGTCAGCACCAACATTTTTTAAAGATATATGAACTAGAGGGGGGGGAGGAAGGAGGAGAATAGTTACAGAACAATAAAAAAAAATACCAAAATACTAACACCAGCTCAATCTAAAAATCATGATGAATGCTAGCTTTCATCAATAACTACAGAGATTATTTTTTAAAAATAGTATTAAATCAATAAACAAAACAACCCCCCGGGGAGGATGGGGGTATGCTTGTCTTTACTTGCAGATTTTAAGGCTCAAAAGGTGTCCAACACATATTATTAGTTGCTAAAAAAAAATCTGATACAATGGGACAATTAGTCACTAGATTTAAGTTATATTAGTAGGAAAGAACAAAAAGTTCTGCCAAATATTTATCTTCCAATGCTGTTGTGAATATGGATGATGCAGATTGATCTTCACAACATATAAAACAGATATCACACAACCAAATTTAAGAATTTCATGCAGTAAACACTCTGAACAGTGCTCAGTATTTACTAGGCTATGTCGGCTGTTTTGAACAAAAGTCTCCAAGGATTAAGTCTTGGAATCAATGCTCTATTGATTTTACTATCAATGAACATTATGGCTCACACAACTGGCCATTTTAAGGGAAGATAGCTTCTATTATAACCCACTTCTCAGAATATATACTGTTAAAAGATAAATCACTGCTTTCAATAGTAATTAAGTACTGTATTTTAAAATAAAGATATCAGGGCTTTTTATGGTTATATATGAACAATAAGTTTCTCAGGCACCACCAATAATTTTTCATTTTGTTTTTCACATTTAAGAAATTAGCAAATTAAGAAGCATGCAAATTACTCATTGTTCCTACCAGTTATGTGAAACAGTCAGCAACTAATAACGGAAAATAAATAACACAAGGAAATAAGTTTAAATAGTACTATAATCAAGGATTTGTCTTCACTGTGTTTTCCCCCCAAAGTCCCTGGCCATAATATAAACTTCATAATTAAAAGTAGAAATTTTATTTAAAATACGTACAAATTTTAGTAGCAAATATTTATTTGTGATAAATTCATAAATTTAGATGCAGTATTAATTGCATCTAAGTATAAAAATTCATACTGTAATTATTCACATTGTACAGTATTCACTACACTTTAAGAAGTCAATCTATTTTGTCAGCTGGCTTCAACATTACTGTATACTTACTCTGGATGGCCATCAAAAAAAACATTTAACAATTTTTAATTTTTAAAAAAAATTAAATTCATGGTTTTTTAAAAACATTACCCTTCAAAGAGGTCTCTAATTCTGAAGTAATAAAGTCTTTAATTCACCATTGGATTTTTTCCCCTTTAAACTGTTAAGAAGCGTGATGCAAAAGCTGCCTGAACACTTTATACTTTCCATATGGTATACGTAAAGCCTCTTAACAACAAGAAAAGTGCTAAGATACATTTCAGTGTTAGAAGAATAGTTATTTTGATTCAACCACTTAATGCTTCCTGTAATCAGATTTGTAGTGTTACACAAGGTGATATTGGGAAAGTTACATCTAGTTTAGAAAGCCACTACAATTAAGACATTTTGCTTATATGTAATGAAGAGTCTCTGTTCAAATTCACACAAATTTCTTTTACAAATTAAACACAAGATTATGAACTATTAGCAGATTAAGCTTGTAATACTACCCAATTTAAAATTTGACTGGATGAGACACGTTCTAGCACAAGTTTCTATGTGCCACATAATGCCTATTGGGGTTAGGGAAAGGGGGCTGGGAGAGAGTGTCTGTCTTGTGACTAAGCTAAAACTAAGTCTTAATTGTTACTATTAAAATTAAGAATTACGTGTTATCATTTTATACTGTAAATTCTATTGCCAAATCTGTATGGGGCTTACATTTTATTTTCTGGAAGACAAATGTTCTTGTTTCTTTGAGGAATTCCCACCATTAACCATGCTCCTTTAATAGGCATTTATCTTTCATAAGGGAATATAAAATATGTTTAAATTTCAAGACACAGAAATAAAGCTTTCCATTTTAGCCTGCTAAAAGAAGTAACTAAACTGAAGCATTCTAAGAAGGCATAGCTGTATATAACCAGGGGTTACTGGGGCTCAGGCATGTGAATTTGCAAAACGAATTCAGTGGAGTGATTCACAGCATGATTAATTAAGACTTGCTTCAAGGAAAAACTAGTTACCTATTAGGGCCTTTTCACACGAGACGCTCCCCCGCCCGCCCACCCCCCCATGCTCACGCAGATCTGCTACATGGGAATGGGGGGAGGGCTGCCCGTGTGACTGCTGCATCTGGTGGGGAGGGGTGTGCGCACTCCCGTACGCCACCCACCTCCACCCATCACCCAAGCACAGAGCAACCGGTGACAAGTTTAGTTGCTCCGTGCGTGTGGAGATGGGTGTGCATCCATGTAACGGCCACTCCCCCACCACCACACACGCACCACAGTGTCCACCCATTTCCCCCTCCCCCCGCACCACAGACCATTTGAACATGACCTTAGTTAGCAGTGCTTCAAAGCAGTGGCTGCTGGTGGGGCAGTGAACAGCCAACAGTAGGCAGGGCCAACCAGAATTTTGAGATTAATATGAAATTTTGCAGCCTCAGTTCCACATCTGTAAAAAATAAATAAATATGGGACTGTGTCTGTCTCTCCCTGTATTCCTCTCGCTCTTGCCCTTCTTAGACTGTAAGCCCACTGGGCAGAGACCTCTCTCCAATAACCACCAGCAGGCATGTGTTCAATGGCAAGAGTACCACAGCAGAGGAAACAGAAGCATCATAACAGCTATCCCAGATTACAGAAATTTCCAGTACTGTTCAATTCAAGTAAGCATACAATATCTGAAATACACAGGCAGCATAGGACACAACTAAAATGCATGGAAAATGCTGCAAACCAGATTATGTGAAATCCTAAATAGCACACCACAAATGCTGCATAGAGTTTTACAGAGGGAAAGATGGTGTGCACAGTTCAGGAGAGGGCATGTGGCATTCAAAGCAAGACACACCAAAATGTATGGGGAAAATACATGCCCCTCTGATGTAGCACTTTCAGTCCTTCCTACAAGTTGAAAGCTCCCAGACCAGTGAACGAGAGAGAAAAAAAATAAAATACATGGAAAAATCCGTAAGATCCCCAATTCAAAGTGGGCGGGGGGGCAAAATTTAAACCGACTAATGCGGCTATTTCCTCCTTCAAAAACACTAAAACCACATAAGGCTGCATGCAAAAGTAGCAAGTATTTTTAAAGTGTCCTTCGTCACCAAGCAACGTTGTCACCAAATAAATTCTTTGGAAAAGCTTCTATATTTTGTCTAATTTTTTGTCACTATGGGCATTTTCAAATGTGATGGCGTGACCAGAGGGGGGGGGGGGAGGGGTAAGAGCAGAAAATGTGATCCTGTTCACAAGCTGCTGCAGAGGACAACTGGATTCCTCCTTTGGGTGAGTAATATTTTTTAACTTTTCTATTTCTTTAGTTTATTTTTTTAATTTTATTTATTTATTATTCTTTGAATGTATTTTTTAGTTTATTTTGGATTTATTTTTTAGGCTTTGGGTAAATTTGGTTGTCTGGATATTTAAAATATATTTTGGAATGTTTAAAATTGTTTGTGTTTTGGGTAACTGGCTGTCTGGGTATTTTAAATATATTTTTGGATGTTTTTTTAAATTTTTGGTATGTGCATTGACTATTTGTTTAAAAATATTTTTCTCTCAGATTTTTAAAATAATTGGTTTTTGTTTGTATTATTAATTTTTATAGCACCAGCAGTGTACTTGGCACTGTACTATCTGTAGTTATTTATTTTACAAATTTTTACCCCACCCCTCCTGACAAAGCAGTTCGGGGAGGCTAACAAGTATAAAAGGTTAAAATATAACATACATTTAATAAATATAAAAGATATATATAAAAACATAACACAATACAGTCCACTATGGGAGATGTCAAAAAACAAACAAATGAAATCCCCCACCCTACCCATCTCCCTGGCGGAACAGCCAGGTCTCACATTGTCGGCGGAAGGAGAGGAGATCCGGAGCCACCTGGGCCTCTACCGGAAGGGAGTTCCACATCCTAGGTGCGGCCACTGAGAACACCCTCTGCATAGTCACTCGGAGGACATTGAGAAAGGCGCTCCCAGCAGATCGAAAAGGTCAATCCAGAAGTCAAGGGTGAGGCAGTCCTACAGATAGGTGGGGCTCAGGTTTTATAGGTAAGCATCAATGCCTTGAATTGGGCCCGGAAGACTATTGGCAGCCAGTACAGAGCTTGGAGCACTGGTGTAATGTGATCACAGCAACCCATCCCCATTAGGAGGCAGGCCGCCACATTCTGCACCAGCTGCAGTCTCCGAACCATCACCATGGGTAGCCCCACGTAGAGCGTGTTACAATAGTCTAGCCTTGCGATGATAAAAGCCTGGATGATAGTGGCCAGGTCGGAGTCAGAGATGAACGGCCGAAGCCAGCATACCAGATGTAATTGGCGAAATGCACTCCTCGCCACAGCCCCCTCCTGGAGATCCAGGCAGAGCTGGGAATCGAGGAGCATTCCCAGACTACGAACCTGGGGAACCAGCAGGGGACAAACCCCATCAATGACAGGGGATGTCACACCCACTTTCACCACCTCCGTCTTGTTGAGATTCAGCTTTGAACGGCTCGCCCTCATTCAGTCCCCCACAGTTGCCAAACACCAAGACTGTTGGGTCTGGGTCGGATGAAATTTTTAAATTTATTTTTCAATTTAATAACCTGCCCCTCCTGCCATCAGGCAGCCCGGGGAGGCTTACAATATAAAAAACACAATTAAAATCCAATATAAAACATTTTTAAAACTGCTAAAAGGAGAATGACAAAAAGAGAGGTAGAATTAGGTGTCATCAGCATGTTGATGACACCGCACCCCAAACCGTCTCATGACCTCAACCAGCAGCTACGTATACATGTTCAACAGGAGAGGGGACAAGATGGAACCCTGCAGGACTTCACACGAGAGGTCTCAGGGAGATGAAGAACAGTCTCCGAACAACACACACAGAGTTCTCCCGGACAGGAAGGAGCGGAACCATTCAAGAACAATCTCGTCCACTCCGGCTCTGTCCCGCAGGTGAGTCAGCAACATCTTGTGGTCAACGGCATCAAAAGCAGCCGATAGATCTAACAGAATCAGCAGGGTCAACAGACCCTGATCCAATTCCCTGTGGAGGTTGTGGACCAAAGCCACAAGTGCAGTCTCAGTGCCATAGCCTGGACAAAAGCAGGACTATGAGGAATCCAGAAAACCAATGCAATTCAGATGCTCCTGCAGCTGCCAAGCCACTACCCATTCAATAACCTTTCCTAAAAAGGGAAGGTTAGAAACAGGCTGATAGCTGGCAAGGGAGTTAATGTCAAATGATGGTTTCTTGAGTAGAGGAGACCACACCACTGCCTCTTTGAGGCAGCTCGGCACTCTGCCCTCCCAAAGGGAGGCATTAACCACCCCCTCCAGCAACGGCCCTAACGTCTCCTGTCTGGCCTTAACCAGCCAGGACAGGCATGGATCTAATTCACAAGGGGTGACGCTAACCACCCCGAGAATATCCCCCGCATCGGCAGGCGACATCCGCTGAAACTGATCCCACAAAACCGGACAAGACAGGGCTTCCATAACCTCTGTTTCTCCTATTGTAATAAGCACAGCGTAAAACCATGGTGAATATGAGCAATTTTATGCACGAAGTAAAGAACAAACATGTCATAACGGGCACTGGAAAACTCCGGTTCCAGGCGGAGGGAGGCTGGACCAACCAGCCCCCTCACCACCCGCAAAAGCTCCACTGGACGAGACTTCACCGATGCTATGAGGGTAGCAAAGAACTCCTTTACAATCTAAGAGAGCTTACAATCTAAGAGAGACAAGAAAGGGAGAGTCAAGGGAGAGGTGAACATCAGGAGACATTGGTAAAGAAGGGAGAGAGGGAGAGCGTTCCTGAGGAACCCAGCCAAGGAGCCCCTGGCACCTTCCCCAGTCCCTCCCCAAACCCTCAGAGAGCACTGCTTCTCCAGGATGCAGGGGGGATGACTCTTCTAGAGTGTCCCCTCCCTCCTGCCTCTAGTCCACCCAAGGGAGCAAGAGGGAGGGAGGCAGTGGTGACCCCGCCTCCCCGTGCAGGTCCTGTAGCCACGCAGAGAGACTCTAGCCAGCCCGGCCCCTCCCCCAGAAGAAGAGGCCAGAGAAGGGCCTCCCCACTGCACGGTACACACAGGACATGCACGGGGAGGCTGGGGCCTCAGGCGAGAGCAGCAGACACTTGCTGGGACAATGGGGCAGTCTGAGGGGCATGGGGGGGGGGGGTGCATCCATCCCAATGTCCCAAGGGAGGATCTATCCCTGCTTCAAAAGGAATTAATATCACCTCTATGTATATTTGTAAAGGTCACTGCAGGGTTGTTGTTTTTCTTCAACCGACCCCTTCACTCAAGTAGTCAAGAATTCCTGAAGGGACAAATCTTCCATAACATGGACAGCAAAGTTATTTTTTAGATAATTATCTGTGGGTAAGCAGTACCCTTTCCTTTCCCATGTGGACGGAATAATAATGAGAAATCTGTAGCTTATTTACCTGAATAAGTATATAAAATGTATAGTTAATTAAGTCCAATTCCCTCTTGAAGAGGTTTTAACAATTTAATGAAATCACTTTCTAGACCAATTTAGTTATATCAGTTCTTCTTTTGTCGCATATACAACACTTCATTTCAGGTTGCTGACTTTCAAGAAATTAGAAAGCAGGATTCTGGTATAAAAGATATGGGACAATTCTAGAGGAAATTTCAGACAAAAATCATGGGAAAGCACAATTCCCTTAACACTGAACTACAATTAAAATAACGTTACCCACAGTATTAAGAAGAGAGCACATTTGGGGTAACTCATACCTTTTGCAACCATTTGACATCAGACATTGACCCCCTATTGTTAAACTTCCTAAACTTCCTTGATCTACGACTCTAAGTTGAAAGACTGCAGTGGGAGGCAAAGTAAAAACCATACACAGAATTTCCAAAACTCCCTCGAACACATTTCCATGGGTCTTTCAACACACAGGATTATCTGAAAGCAGATAATCTCTGCTATGAGACCTGGACTCGTGCCAAGGTTTCTACAAAGCCAAGAACCTTCAGGAGAGGTTTTGGAATCCCTATTTAGAGAATTGTAAACCTAGAAATATTTTAACAGCGCTCTTATGCTCAGAGCACGACTTCCTTTTCTTGAGCAAGTTATCCTGGTAACTAATAGTGGACATCCTAAGAGAGATCATAAGTGCAGACACATCACAGTCCTCTGCAAAGCAAGCCAAACACAAGTTATTCTTCATTAAAGCTCTCTTAGGTTATCTTGTCACACCTCTTGAAGCTTCTAGGGCTTTAGTGGATTATAACCGTTTAGAAAACTCACCAATCTGTAAAAAAACATTTTAAAAAATAGCCACCTTCAGACTATTAAAAAAATTGTTTACAGTATTAGTAACCGTGTTCTACAAAAAAACAGCAAACTCATGAATACACCAAAAAGATAACTATTTAACAAATACAAGTTGGTGTTTGTAAGGAGTCTTTTAACATGTTAATATCAGAATAAAATATTCAGTTTAACATACAACCGTTGCAATATCTACCTTTTAAGAATTTTTCCTGCAGACACTTGGTTAATATTATATGAACTACAAACAACAGATTTACATGAAAGGTAGGACATATACTCACTTCTGCCTTCTCTCTTCATCCTTTAAAACCTCATAGATAGCCACCAACTACAAGAACAAAAGTATTATTTTCATTTTTAACCCCCCAAAAAAACCCTACTCCTTTCTCCAAGATAAAAAAATCATAATTTGAATTTGAAATTTACTCAGTTTTTATGAACACAAATTAAGAAGCGTTTCAGTAATTACACCTGACTTGGCAAAACCACAGGTACTGGCATGAGGTCTCAATCACCTTTTTCTGTTTTTCAGATTTGTTTCCCCCATCCCTTTTTAGGAAAATTAAACTGACCATTCAAGAAAAGCAGTGAAAATTCAAGGAAAACAGTGAAAATTGCTATCATGTTGTCAGATGCACAAAACAAAGATGTGACTAGCTTTATATTCTACATCTCATTAATCTTTTTCATTCATAGTAACCAGATTTGTTGCAATCCTACATTAAAAAAAATTATAATTTTCAAATTTCTTTATTGTTTGCCATCTGGCCATAACAAAATCCATAAAACCAACACAAAACTTAAATATCCACAAAACATACATATGTATTCTAAAAATAATTATCAAATTAATACAACACAACCGAATCATATAGCTCCCCAATCCCCTCCCCATAACCCTATACCCCCTACACTATACAAAGGTATCCTTCCTAACCTCCCTACAGTAGGTAAACATCTACCAGCCCCCCCCCCCCAACACAACACACCCCTACCTTCTAATCTTTTGGGCATCCCTTACTCTGATAAAAATTTGACAAAATTTGGCCACTGCTCTTGCTCTTTCCGAATCCTTACTGTCCAAAAGTCTCGCCAGCAAGGCCTCCGAGTCCCGGTAAGCTCCACCTTCTGTTGAAATATGAGTTTCCAAGACCAAGGCTCTGGCCCCTGCAAGAGCTGGGCAGTGGAACAGTATAAACTGGGAGAATCCATTTCCGGCCTATTGCAAAGGGAACAATGCCTCTGTTCTTTGGGGATTGCTCCCCATCTCCCATCTCGCATTTCTGAGGGGTATACATTACATCTTACACTAGTAAAGACTCTGCGTCGGCTATAATCGAGCCACTGAAATAAATAACTGCGCTCACCCTCTACCCTACATGGGGGCTGTATGCTGGAGCCACCTTCTGTGCAGCAAGAAATGCCCTCTCCCTCTGTAATTCCTGGTCAGTAATCCTCTTAAGTAACAACAGCTTCACCTGTTTAGGGCCCGCCACCCACAAAAAATAATAATAAAAAAATCACATTTCAGTCTGGAATATAAATCAAGGATCTCTCTTGAATAGATAAAAAGGGAGCTCCCACTGTAGTCATCAATGACGTAATCTTCATCTAGTGAACTCCACCGCTGAATGGCAAGAGCTGGACTGTGACATTAACACAACCTTAAGTGTCAAAGAATTCAGAAGAGAAAAAAAAACCACTCAAACACTTAAAGCAACCTACAATGAAGATCAATGAGAAATGTCTTTGTTTCCTACCCCCTATTTAAAAAGGGATTTGGGGGGAGGGGGGGGGGATATCAACTAGCACAATTTCTTCTGAGTGAGAAAACTAAACTGGCACATCTAAATGTTTCCTATATTTGCTGAAAAATATGTAGTGCACGCCAATGCTGATTATAAAAGGTTTGTAAGAACTAAAAACTACCTTAAGAATGGTGCTTTTCTGAAATAGGTTCAGCTTGTATTTAATCTGAAACAATCACTACTTCAGTCAATATACAACTGGAAAGATAGAGATTACAGATCTTTGCACTATCCCTCTGGTTTAACTTTTTCATGTTAGTTTATAAAGCGTTTGAATGTATTTGTTAAGCAGCAAATGCAATTAAAACAGGCATAATTTCACCTATAATTAACGTTACTAGTCAATTCAAAGTTACTAGTTTGCTGTATCACAACTGTACTCTTCATGTTGAGACATTGTGGTGTTGTTATTAAACAAGCATATTATAGCATATATGTTACTTACTTGTCTAAACTGGGTTTCTGCATTTTCATCTTTGTTCTTGTCTGGATGTAATGTTAGTGAAAGCTTGCGATATGCTTTCCTAATGTCTCCAGATAAAGCATCCTGCAAAAACACAAAGCAAACATTGTCAGAAAAATTCCCAGAACCTCATTAAGATCTGAAAAGACAGCCAACCAAGTGCAGGTCCTAAGGCAATGTAATTTGAGCAATCAGTCTAACAACCAGATTATGCAACTAGTGTGAGACACATGACTGAACAATCATTCCATCTAATTCAGCTCTGATATTAACTTCTTTCATTACCATACATTCATTACAACAAGATAGCATTTGCCAAAACTTTCAAGTGCTTGCTTTCTTAAAATGAACTAATAAATCTTCTGTACCAGTTAAAAAATAAGAAGACATTAAAACTAATATATCTGTATTTTCAAGGAAGTCTCCATTCATTCAGATTATTATGCTCCATTTCTGAATCTCAGGCCTTGCCATATGCCAGTCCCTTACATCTAATTCACTTCTTACAGGACTTTCAAGAAACCTCAGTTTCAAGATGCCTTGACTCCGTGGCCAAATCCTGCCGCTTCTCCCTCCACAACATTGCTTAGATCCGCCCTTTCCTGTCTGTCTCCTCCGCCAAAACTCTCATCCACAGCCTAGTCATCTCACGCCTTGACTAGTGTAACCTCCTCCTCCCCTGGCCTTCCCCGCTCTCACCTTGCTTCCCTCATTTCTGTTCAAAACTCTGCTGCCAGGGTCATCCACCTAGCCCGTCGCTTTGACCATGTGCAGCCGCTCCTCTCCTCCCTCCACTGGCTCCCCCCTTCCCGAGATTATTAGGCACAAGCTCCTCGTCTTCACCTACAAAGCCCTTCACAACCTTGCTCCCCCCTACCTCTTTGCCCAGATCTCCCTCCGAACCCCTGCTCAAGCACTCCACTCCTCTTCCATCCCCGCCCTCGCCTCCCCTGCTCCCCCAACTGCCTTCATCCCTTCTCCCTCGCTGCCCCGCACGCCTGGAACTCCCTTCCTGCTTGTCCACCTTGCCCCCACCCTCCACACCTTCAAGTCCCTCCTCAAAACCCACCTCTTCCACTCCGCCCTTCCTAACTCCCGCTAATCATCCCCACCCAGAATTATCCCCTACCTGTTATCTGCAAACTCATATTTACTGTAACCAAGCCAAGAACATGTACCTGAGTTCTCACATCCTCATGAATGTCGCATCCTGTGTCTCTCTCTCTGTTCCCCCTTCCCTGTCTCCCCTCCCCCTGTCTTTAGATTGTAAGCTCTCGGGCAGGGACTGTGTCTTTTTTATTCTCTGTGAAGCGCTAGGTACATCGCTGGCACTATATATAAGCTTATAACAACAAACAACAACAACAACAACTGTGGTTTTCTGAAATGGGTTCAGCTTGCATTTGATCTGAAACAAGAACTACTACAGTCAATATGCAACTGGGAAGATACAGATAACAGAACTTTTCACTCTCCCTTTGGTTTAACATTTTCATGTTAGTTTATGGATAATATTTGATGACCATGTACAAACATTGTTTATGTACAGAAAACACAGAAAGTATTTTTTTTTTAGAATAATCAAAGGCACAATTTAGTAGTAGGATATAAATCCCCATGTCTAAGACACTATGACCTGAACAAGGCACCAAAGACCTGTTCATCATCCTGTCAATGAGGTTTAAATATGCTTCAGTACTTATTTTCTGACATTTTATTAAAGATTAGCAAAATGGGTGTAAACAACAAAAATTGCTATAACAGGTCAAACCTAGGCTTGACTAAAAATTCTAGGTCACAATACTTAATATTAGTACAACAGAGGTCAAATAAGGCAATTAAAGCCACACTGCAATTAGTCTGTCAAGCCTTCTATTACAAAGTGCTATTTTCATTAAAAGTTTCTCAATGCTTGCAGTACCTGCATAAAAGTTTCAGCCTGCAAGAAAACATTTTTTGTGATATGTTTCGGGGAAGAGTGTTGGTGGAGGCAGGAGGAAAGAATTAAAGGAGAATGTCAAGATTAGTTATGGAGTGGGAACAATAAAGTTTCAAGATGTAATTTGTCATAGTTTATAATGTGCATTAAGTGTTCAAAGCGTTTACAATTCTCATCTGGTTCACCCTCAACCACCACCCTGCAAGGTAGGTTTGTTTCGGACTCTGACCTGGCCACAGTCATCCATGCTTTCATCACCTCTCGACTTGACTACTGTAACGCGCTCTACGTGGGGCTTCCCATGGTGACGGTTCGGAAATTGCAGCTGGTGCAGAATGCGGTGGGCCATCTCCTAGTAGGACTGGGCCGCCGGGAGCATATTACACCAGTGCTCCGCTCTCTGCACTGGCTGCCGGTGGCTTTCCGGGCCCAATTCAAGGTGTTGGTTTTAACCTACAACGCCCTAAATGGTCTGGGCCCTGCCTATCCGCAAGACCGCCTCACACTCCGTGTCCTGTATCAGCCCCTGTGATCGTCCGGGGATGCCCTGCTCGAGGTCCCCCGAGTTTCTCAGGTGGCCATGCAGGAGAGGGCGTTCTTGGTGGCCGCGCCTATGGAACTCCCTTCCGGTGGGGGCCCAGCTGGCCCTGGATCTCCCCTGTTTTTGGGAAAGTTGCAAGACCTGGCTCTTCCACCAGGCGTTTGGCAGGCAAGAGGGGTGATGGGGAGGGGGGGCAGTTTTATCTGTGTTTTTCATTGTTTTAAAAAAAAAATTATGGTTGTAAGCCACCTCAAGCTGCCTGTGGCAGGAGGGGCGGGGTAATAAATTTAAAAATAAAATTATTAGGGTTCCTAGTTTTCTTTTTCTTTTTTTCTGGAAAACCAGAAAAAAGGGGGGGAGATTTTGTTTTTTACTAGAGAATTTAGCAGAAAATGGCAAAAACGTACAGGTTTAGGAGGATGCCACAGCAAACGCAGGGCAGCGAGGACACAGGGTGGAACTGAGGGAAAGCAACCTGAAGGTATGTGCTGTGGAGGGGCAGGGGCTTTGCATTTGGAGAGGTGCCACAGACCTCCTGTGGGTAGGGGAAGGGGGCAGGGGACCTATGAATTGGGGCAGTCAGGTCTTCTGGACCTTGGGAAGAAGGAACAGGTGGGCCTAAGTGGGCTCATAGCAACTTCCCCAAGTGCCAGCTTCTATATAGTCCCCCTTTCTGGTTGATAGAGCAGTCTAGTCTGGGAACAGACTGGGAAGAGGAGGCAGTGAGCACGGGACAGCAAAGGGGAAGCAACCTAAAAGGCATGTGCTGTGGGGGGAGGGGGGCTCTGCATTTGGAAGGGTGCCATAGCGCTCAATTCTTTTTAGACTGTTGGTGGGACAGGTAGCTGCAAAATTGCATTAAAATGAAAATTCTAATTCATACCTATGTATATTGTGGTAAGGGAAAGTCAACTAGCATTTACATTTAATTTAAAAAAAACAAACATTTGGGGGGGGGGGGTTAATCAGAGTTTCCAATTTTTGTTGCAGAAAACTAGGAACCCTGGCAATTCTAATTCATACCTATGTATATTGTGGTAAGGGAAAGTCAACTAGCATTTACATTTAATTTAAAAAAAACAAACATTTGGGGGGGGGGAGGGGTTAATCAGAGTTTCCAATTTTTGTTGCAGAAAACTAGGAACCCTGGCCATTATTTTTCCCATCTTATAGAAGAGAAACAGAGACCGATCATGACTTGCCCAAGGCCACCCAGTGCATTCATGCCCAATTTGAACCCTGATCCAACACCTTAGCTACTAGTCTAACACTGATCCACAGTTATAAATATATTACAATTTAACTTTAACAACTCAAACCACAGAGTTTTCTAAACAATTATTTTATGGAGAGAATTACTCTGACTAGTAAGAAAAAACAGAAAGAAAAGGACTCCAAGATAAACAACCATTTTTTTATCTGTCCCAACTCACTTCCAAGGTATGCATACCTCACTAAGAGCCATCACTTAAAGACTGGTTTCATAAGAACATAACTGCCATGCTGAGTCAGATCAGTGGTCCATCTACCACAATATCCTGGGTCTGACAGTGGCTAGCACCAGTATGTTTTAAAGAAAGTATAAAAATATAGGACATATATGAAGCGAACTAGTCTTTATCAATCACTTGCAGCTTCCAACAGGCTGATGTTTCCTCATCCGACTAATTTACTCATTAATGGCTTTTGGCCCTATTCTCCATGAATTCAGCTATACAACCGGCCACTTCACAACATCCCATTGCAATGAGTTCCACAAGTTAAGACAGTTGTTGGGGGTTCGGGGGGGGGAGAAGAAAAGTGCTATGTTTTTAAAACTAACTTAATTTCATAGGGTGTCTCTGGGATCTAGCATATATGAAGAGAGGTAAAAGAGTAGCATCCACTTTACAGTATCCTCAACCCCATCATGATCAAGCACGGGATTGAGTATTACCAGCATGCTGATGATACAAAACTGCTTATCTCTTGCCCTGAGAGCCCCGTCAACTGGGCCTCTGCTTGGAGGAATGCTTGAACGACATAGCCACCTGAATGCACTGGAGCTACCTTGTGCTGGGGAAGACTGAGGTGAGGATGGTGAGAAGAGGCGGCTGGTATGAGGATGCCCTTGCCTCCCTTGGGCCCCTGAACGTGGATGGGGTCGAGGTGGAGGTAGTACTAGGGCCAGGTAAAGAACTTGGTCATCATTTTCGACCACGCTCTGTCCATGGAAAAACCCAGGTGTCAAGACGCGGTTCAGAAATACTTTTTTCAACTACGCAATTTGTGTAAATTATGCCCTATTTATCCCAGGCTGACCTTGCCATAATCACCCATGCCCTGGTGTCTTTTTGTAATTCCCTTTTCTACGGGCTACCGGCAGTGCTTATCCATCACTTGTAGCTTGTTCAGCCGTGATCATATTACACCCACCCTGTATCCTCTGTATTGACTGCCTAAGGAGCAACAGATTCAACTTAAGTTTGTGCTGCTGGTTTTTAGAGCTCTGAACGGCTTAGGCCGTTGCTATATTCAAGACCTACTTCTGGAGTCTCACACCAATGGGTATCTGCGCTCAGGAACCACCCACTGTTTGGGGTTCCGCCATCGTGCCTTAAGTCAGTGGGTGATGGGATTTTTGCTGTGGCGGGCCCCTCTGTGAAGAACACGTTCCCTTCGGATGTCCATCTCAGTTCCTCCCTCCTTACCTTTAAAAAGCACCTGAAAACATTTTCTAGGTGCTTTTAGGTTCCACTGCTGGTTCCTTTAATGGTACTCTGTCCTCCCTTTTTCCTTCCCCTATTTTAAAGTATTTTATTATTGTTTTAAGTGGCCTTGAATGGTTTAAATGGTTTTATACTGTTTATATCATTTAATACTTTGTGAAGTGCACTGAGTGCCATGCAAGGCAGGGGGGCTCTATATAAATAAGACGAGGGATAGAGGATGACGACTCTGCACCATCCTTGTTTTTATATTTACCTCTCTCACATCTCCAATCATTTCTTTTTGGCCTCTTCTCAGATAGAATCTGTTCTATCCTTGATCATCTTTGTTGCCCTTCAATGTACCTTCTCCAGTTCTTTTCAAGGTGGGGTGATGACAACTGAATGCGGTATTCAAGGTGGCACTGGGCACACATGGGACTCCAAGACCTCTTTCCTGAGCAGTAACAGTTAATTTAGAACCCAGCACTCTTGATGTATAAGTTTGGATTATTTTTTCTCATGTGCATTGCTTTGCACTTATCAAATTTATCAACATCAAATTCCATCTATGATTTTATTGCTCAGTCAGCCAAATTTCGAGAGAGCCTTCTGTAAGTCTTTGTTGTCTACTTTGGAGCAAGCTATCATGAATAATTTTGCATCAACAGCAAACTTCACCACGTCACTATTCAGAGCACTGATGCTAGTACAGATCCTTTGGCCACACCACTGTTTCTCTCTTCCAAGTGAGAAATATTCATTTATTTCTACCCCCTTATGTCCAATCTTTTAACCACAAAATTAATAAATAAGACCCTTTTCTTTATCCCATGACCACTTAGCTTCAGTGCTTAATTTATAA
The DNA here is from genome assembly GCA_003113815.1 of Sphenodon punctatus. Classification (NCBI taxonomy): domain Eukaryota; kingdom Metazoa; phylum Chordata; class Lepidosauria; order Sphenodontia; family Sphenodontidae; genus Sphenodon; species Sphenodon punctatus. Next base: position 3,847,796 of record QEPC01013874.1, on the reverse strand, counting down.
AAAACGAATTGCCAGAGCCCAAAT
>QEPC01013874.1:3794073-3837327 GCA_003113815.1 Sphenodon punctatus | reverse complement strand
GGGGGGGGGGGGGAGGAGTCTATTGAATGGAGCTTTGGTCTATTGAGTTCTATGAAGTTGGCGTGCATGTTCCATAACGTTCTGTGGAGCTATGGTGCCAGTTCCATAGCGTTCAATGCAGCTATAGGGTGCACTCCTCCCATTAAAGTCAATGGGAGCTAAGCCACTGACTTAAATGATGCAGGTTGCGCCTTTGGTGTCCTGTTCTCCAGAGGTGTAGCATATGCTCAGTGGCATTCTATGGAGCTATGGCATTTTGGTCTCTTCACCTTACATCCCCATTGTGACCAGGATTGGGGTCCCCCGTCTATCTAGGCTGTCTCCCAACCTCCCCACTAGGCCAGCCACAACCTAGTTGTCTGTGTCTTTGTATAGGTTCGGGTCATGGTGACCCGGTTTAGGCCAGGACTTTCCCCTGTTGGTATCTGGTGCCAGTAACTCTCAGAGACACACTGCATTAAAGAGAGAGGTTTATGTAGCAATTATAAGACATATTGGCTCAGTCATAGAGAATGTGCATTTAGAAAGCAAAGTCAAACAGCATGCAAAGCTATCTCACTTAGCAATGGCTGACTGTCTTCTTACTCTAGTCATTTCAAGACTTCCTACTCTAGTCTAGTCATGTGCTCAGCCATGCTCCCAGTCCTTCCTGCCACGTCTTGGTGTCACCGTGTCGAGCTTCAAGATGGTTCTCCTCAGTCTCTCGGGGGTTTGCCTTAAGAATCCACCCCCTCCATTGTCCCTAGTCTCTGGTGACACTGATGGGTCATTACCTGGGTGGCAATAGCTGGTGATGGCTCTTAAATGGCTGTTAACTACTTCCTGTCAAATGTTTCCTCTGGTGCAAGTCCGCTTTGTCATTCAAGCACGCGCCCCATGTCTCATCACAGGTTTTACATTGCAGCACCTCAAATTCCCTTCCGGCTTGCACAATCCATAATTCACATTATAAATGACATCATGATACTCTATAGGATAGGACTATTTGTATGTTGTTTAACCACCTCCAGTTACAATCATATGCAGGTCACATCAGCCAGCTATAGATGACAATCTGCTGGGGCCATACGTTTCCCCTGGCTCCCCATGACACCCACATGCCACTAGCTTTTTTCATAAGCTTTTTTTTCAGGCAAGTGGCTATTTTAAATTTGCATAAACACATGAACATTTATGCAAATTATCAATGTCAGTTTTCATCTCTGGGAGAGAGGTGACAACCCTGCCCCCCCTATTGCAAAGAAGCCATAACAAAAGCACAGTTCCTGGTAATGGTAGCATCAGCACTTGTGGCTGTGGCAGCTAGATCATTGTGTGCGATCATCTCATTTTAAGTGATACATTTTTTAGTTAATACTTTTTAAATTGGTAGCAGATCAGAGGCAATTTAACTGTATTTTACTTATAGCCATGTTAAACTGGCAGAGCCTCTAAACTCCTAACTCCAAAAATCCATACAAAATCTAAAACCACAAATGCAAATAAAAATCCCTGACCCTGCACACAGCCAGATTCACAAGCTTGGTCTTGCAAGTATGTGTGTTCCGAGTGAACTGGAGATAAAAATCCACCACTCTTACCCAGGTTGGGAAAATGCAGCAGAAACCCTTTCACAGCAGGGAGTCCAGACCATGGGCTCTAACAGCAGCCAACCACAGACATTCTGCAGCCCTTCTATAGCAGTTCCCAGGCACTAAAACCAACCTAGTGCCAGATCTAGTATCCATAGCCAACCACATAGCCTGACTCCAGCCACCCTTTTGGGCACTGGCTTTTAATATGCAGGCACCGGGACACATTGTGTCTATGGATATTCACTTGCATGGCTGCTCCACTCCTTGCCTCAATGACATCCACACTATCTGATCATGAGCACCAAGTCAAGGGCCAAAAACTGTCCCGCCAGTGAATTTCACCACACATGTGGTGTCTTTAAAAAAAAGCTGGGATGCAATTTATTTAAATTATTTATTTAGAGTGCAAAATACTGTATTAGCATCCTTAATTTCCACCAATTTACATTCAGTGCATGTTCACAGGCATATGGCAATACCCCCAACATCCCTGTGTTTTTCAGTAATTTACCCACAGGAGAATCAGACCTGTTCTGCTGCTCCTTGCACACAGCATTTGCCCAACAAAAGCATAAGCTAAAGCTGCAGCAGAGCATGAATTTGATGTAATCAAACAGACTAACAGGAGTGGCAATGTTCAACAGCAGCAGCACAGGCACAATCCTGAGAGAGGAAAGGGAGCTAGAGGTAGTTATCAATTCAGAAAGGTGGGGAAAGGGATCAAGGCAAACCATACACAGTGCTGGGAGGGAAAGGACAGCGACAGAACTAGCGAGAGATGGTGAAGAGGAGACAGTGATCTGTTATACATACTAACATGGGCTAGGAGTACTATGGAGCAAGAACACTCATGGCTAAACTTTGCTGACTGCGGCCGCTTTTAGACGCGCACAGCGAACATGCTGCATAAAATTGCGCTGCGTGTAAATATCCTGCATGTGGGATTTAGACGTAACATTCTGCGCGTTAGAGCCAGTTGCGCATTCTTGTAAAGGCGCTAATTAAATACCTCGACATCACGGTATTTAATTTGCGGCTTTAAAAGAACGTGCAACCGGCTTTAACGCAAGAAATGTCACGTCTAACTCCCACATGCAGAATATTTACATGCCGCATGATTTTGTGCGGCGTGTTCAGCGCGGACATCTAGAAGCAGCCTGAGAGACAGGACCTACTGGTAGCATTACTGACTCTTGCAATTTTATCATACATTTTTAAGTATCCGGGCTTCCTTCAAGTTCCTTAACTCTAAGCCTACACAAAAACCTCAATTTTTATTTAAAATAAAGTTCCTAGCCTGATTGTAGAGAGAAAACTTCCTTCATCTCTGTTCAAAACTCTGCTGCCAGGATCATCCACCAAGATTGTTGCTTTGACCATGTGCAGCCTCTCCTCTCCTCTCCACTGGTTCCCTCTTCCTGAGCGTATTCTCCACAAGCTCCTCGTCTTCACCTACAAAGTCCTTCATAACCTCGCTCCCCCCACCTCTCTGCCCTGATCTCCCTCCGAACCCGTTCGAGCACTCCTCTTCCATTCCCTCCCTCGCCTTCCCTGCTCCCCCAACCGCCTTCATCCCTTCTCCCTCGCTGCCCCACATGCCTAGAACTCCCTCCCTGCCCCCAACCACCTTGCCCCCTTCCTTCATACCTTCAAGTTCCTCCTCAAAACCCACCTCTTCCACTTTGCCCTTCCTAACTCCTGCTAATCATCCCCACACAGGATTATCCCCCACCTGTTATGTGCAAACTCCAAATGTACTGTAACCAAGCCAAGAAAGTGTACCTGAGCTCTCGAATCCTCATGACTGTTGCATCCCTTGTCTCTCCCCCTCTGTTGCCCCTTCCCTGTCTCCCCTCCACCTGTCTTCTTTAGATTGTGAGTTCTCAGGCAGGGACCATGTGTATTTTGTTCTCTGTAAAGCGCCAGGTACATCGTTGGCGCTATATAAATGCTAATAATAATGCAAAGAAAGAAAGAAAGAAACCAAGGTGCATTACAACAACGTAGACCTAAAAGCAAGTAAGAACCCAATTTTAAAAAAATACAAATTTAATTAAATTCAATCACAAGATCTTTTTATGTCTGGAGATAGCACTATTTCCTCAGCAAGACTGTCAACACAGATAGAAAATAAGATGGGAAGGGAAAGACCCAGAAATAATTCCTTTTACTTGAGATGGACTTTACAGAAAAGAGGAGAGAATGCCTACCACACAGTGTCATTAAACACACAATGGTAATAGAAAAAAAATAATAATAAACCTTGACATTCATTAATTCATTTGGACTCATATCCCACCCTGGCCCGAGGGTTCAGAGCAGGTTCCAAAAAGTAACCAAAACACAGTATATAAGTAATGGCCGTCCCACTCAAAGCATCACTCCCCTAAAGCCAACCCCTGCCCACCAAATGCCAGGCCAAGTAGGAAGGTCTTACACCATCTCCAGAAGATGCTCAGATTTGGGTTTTGGCGAATTGCCACGGGAAGGGAGTTCTAGAGCTGTGGGGACCAAGAAAGCCTCACAAAGGCAGGCCTTGGAAATATACACTTGGCACCATGATGAAATTAGCAGGAAGGCTGTTCTTGTCTGACCTACCATAGAACATGGGGTGGGGGCGGTCTTTCATTTTTGTTGAGCTCAAGCTCTTTATGGCTTTGTAGGTCGAAAGCAGCATATTGAGTTATGCCTAGAAAGCTATTAAGAAGCTAGTGCAGAGTCTAGAAGCACAAGCGCAATACACTCCCAGCAACTCACCCGTGTCAGATGGCAGGCCGCAACTTCCAAATAGTCTTCAAGGGCAGTCCCATGCACAGCACACTTTAGTAGTCCAGCTTTGAGATAGTCATGAATGACAGTGACCAGGTCTACCTCTGATAAAAAGGGTTGCAGACTTTTCACTAGATGCGTTGATGAAAAGCACTCCTAGCCACTGCTGCAACCTGATGGTTTGGATGCAGAGATGAATCCAGAAGTACCCCAAAGCTGAGTGACCAAAGGAGGCTGAACCCCATCAATGTTAGACATCCATTAATCCCCAGGCCACAGGGCTAACAAACCATCACCACTTCAGACTTGTCAGGATTCAATTTCAGTTGGCTCACTTGTATTCAGTCCCCAATGGCAGCAAGGCAAAGCACCTAGACTGCAAGACCCAGGTCAGATGAAAAGGAAAGAAAGAACTATTTGTCATCAGCCTATTGATGGCACCTCGCTCTAAATCTAGGCACAATCTCTCCAACCAGTTGCAGATATACACTGAACAAAAAGGGAAGATAAAATGGAATTCTGCGGGACTCAACAGGAGAGGTTCATCCTGAGGGGATGACAATCACCCAACGCTACCGTGTGACTTACACACACACACCCGAGAGGAACAAGCGGAAGCACTCAAGAGCAGTTCTGCTGATCTCTGCCAAGTCCCACACTCGCGTCAACAACATCTCATGACTAACTGTATCAAAGGCTACGGAAAGATCCAATAAGATAAACAGGGCACTGCTTCCCCTGTGAAGATTGTCAACCAAGACCACCAAAGTAGTCTCAGTGCTATACCCAGGACAGAAGCCCGACTGACATGGGTCTAAGAATCCAACAGCATCCAGGTGTTCCTCAAGCAGCAAGGCAACCACCTGTTAGATAAACCTGGTTCCTTCAAGCCTGTACTTATCTTACCATTAGGAAGTATTTCTGGTCCAAGACCTGAAGGTATAATTTTCAAGAGCATGATTAAGCTAATTTTAAAACAAAACAAAACAAAAAACTTCAAGACATGGTCAGTACAGGGGTAGGCAGAGTTCCTAAGCCCAAGAACTACATACGAAAATCTTCATCATCACCAAGAGCCACAAGACATTACATTGATTGCAATTACCTTACCCCAGGAACGGGACAGCATGGCTTCCCTAAACTCCATTACTACACAAATCAAAGCTCTGGCTCACAGGAGGTCTGGTGGGTTAGGACCACAGCAATAGCAGTGCACAGCATGCTCCCCCTGTTCCCACATCCCCGGGAAGCTCCAGTGATGGAAAGGACAGCTCGGCTTCTTTTGCTCCTGACTGAGCCAAGCGGACATTCCCCTAGGCAGCCACTTCTGGCAAGAGCCACAGTACAGATGATCGAGAGCCACCTGTGGCTCCAAAGCCACCATTTGCCCACATCTGCTACAGTACATCACCTCAGATCATCAGCTGATATAAATCAACCAAGGACTGGGCCTCAGACAAATGACATGAGTTACAAGTTAGGTCTAATGTTGCATAAGGCAGCAACATTTAGTGAAAAAAATGTCAGTCAAAGAATGGATTCTGCACTAATGCAATGTGTGCATTGCATTTGTAGGATGAGACTAGTCTCTTATGCAAGCAATTTTATTCAATCACCTCTCAAAACCACAGCTAAGACTAACCAAAATAAAACATTGGGAATCAAAAAATATAAAAGCTTTAAAAGCATACTATTTTTCATGAAACGGTTAAGTCAACTTGAATCTCTTATATTGTATACACTGAAGAGAACTGGGGTGGGTGGGTCCTTAACAAGCAGCATCCTCTCTCCTTTGGCACAATCTCTTAACTGGAATGCTTATCAGATGATCATGGGAATACATTGTGCTGGTTTATATTAATTTCTATTTCTGAGTTTTCTTAAATACTAAATAGCATACTAAAACATTTCCAAAAGTTGTTATTAGTTCCTTCAGGTTTTCCTAATGTGCTGTTATTCCATTTAAAATTAGTGGAAATGTTAGAGGCAAGTGCTTCATCCAGCAGAAGATTACTCTGCATGCTCTGCTCTTTAGACATACAAACGTAGTGTTCTACAGCACACAAGCAGGGAATTAATGCATGACACATTTTACAGGTATATGGGAAATAATATGGCCGAGACATTATTATTTATTATTATTATTATTATTAAACATTTATAAAGCGCCAGTTGCAACCTGGCGCTGTACAGAACATACAATCAGATGCGGTCCCTACCTGTGGCTTACAATCTAAAAGACAAGGAGGGGGAGACAAGGAGAGGGGACAGCGGGAGAGACATGGGAGAAGACAAACAAACATTCAGGCGGATGCGAAGTCTCAGGTGCGTGTACTTGGCTTGGTTACAAGGTGGTCGGTAGCAGCAGTCAGCAGAGGAGGGCTGACAGTAAGAGCAAGGGGAAAGACTAGAGGGCATTGGGAAAGGCAGCATGGAAAAGGTGGGTCTTGAGGAGGGATTTGAAGGAGCGGAGGGAGGAGGCGAGGCGGACGTCGGCAGGGAGGGAGTTCCAGGCATGCGGGGCAGCGAGGGAGAAGGGACGAAGGCGGTTGGGCGAGCAGGAGAAGCGAGGGAGAGCGAGGGAGGGGACAGCGGAAGAGCGGAGAGCGCGCGCAGGAGCGCGTAGGGCGATTAGGTCCGAGAGGTAAGGGGGAGCTTGGTCATGGAGCGATTTGAACGTGAAAACCAGGAGTTTGAACAGGATACGTTCAGGAAGGGGGAGCCAGTGAAGGGAGAGGAGGAGAGGCGTCACATGGTCGAAGCGACGGGCAGAGTGAATGACCTTGGCGGCAGAGTTTTGGATCGCCACAAGGGGGGACAGGTGGGAGCGAGGGAGGCCAGCAAGGAGGAGGTTGCAGTAGTCGAGGCGAGAGATAACCATGGCATGAACAAGGATTTTGGCCGAGGAGACAGATAGAAAGGGGCGAATGCGGGCAATGTTGAGGAGAGCGAATCGGCAGGATTTGGCCACAGAGTCAATGTAAGGTTTAAAGGAGAGGTGCGTGTCAAAAATGAAGCCCAAGCTGCGGGCACGGAGAACAGGACGGATGGTGACCCCATCAATGCAGACGGTCAGGTCAGAGGGAGAGGAGGGGGAGGGAGGAAAAATGAGGAGTTCAGTCTTGGCCATGTTCAGTTTGAGTTGGCGTCGGGACATCCAGGCGGAGATATCAGAGAGGCAGTCGACGAGGCGTGAGCGGACAGAGGAGGAGAGAGAGGGGGTAGAGAGATAGAGTTGGGTGTCATCAGCATAGAGATGGTATTGGAACCCGTGGGAGGCAATAATTTCACCAAGGGACCGGGTGTAGATAGAGAAGAGGAGAGGGCCAAGGACAGAACCTTGGGGAACCCCAACCGAGAGGGGAAGGGAGGGGGAGGTCGACTCGGGGAGGGAGACATTAAAGGAGCGGTCAGAGAGGTAGGAGGAGAACCAGTCAAAGACAGAGCCACGGAAGCCCAAAGAGTAAAGGGAGTCCAAGAGGAGCGAGTGGTCGACAGTGTCAAAGGCGGCAGAGAGGTCAAGGAGGACAAGAACGGAGTAGTGGCGCTTCGATTTAGCGACAAGTAGATCATTGGTGATCTTGGCCAGGGCAGTTTCAGTAGAGTGGAGGGGGCGGAAGCCGGACTGGAGAGGGTCGAGGGAGGAGTTGGCAGAGAGGAGGTTCAGGCAGCGGGAGTAGACGACACGTTCCAGGAGCTTCGAAGCAAAGGGAAGGAGGGAGACCGGCCGGTAACTAGAGGGATCGAAAGGGTCCAGGGTAGGCTTTTTGAGGATGGGGGAGACAGTGGCATGTTTGAAGGCAGAGGGGAAGGAGCCTGTGGAAAGGGAGAGATTGACAACATGCAGAAGGGGGGGAGCGACAGTGGGAGCAATAGAGGTCAGGAGGCGGGAGGGGATCGGGTCAAGGGGGCAGGTGGAGGGGTTGGATGAAGAGAGAAGAGCAGAGATTTCCTGGAGAGAGGCAGGAGGGAAGGATGCGAGGAGGGAGGGGGGCGGGGGAGGGGGCGGGAGGGGAGCGGGGGGCGGAGGGGGGCGGGAGGCAATATCCCGACGGATCTTGTCAATCTTGGAGGTGAAGAACGACGCAAGATCCCGAGCAGCAAGGGAAGAGGGCGGGGGAGGGCAGGGGGGTTTGAGAAGGGAGTCGAAAGTAGAGAAAAGGCGGCGAGGGTCGCGGGAGAAAGATTCGATCCTAGAGGCATAATAGCGCTGCCTAGCTAGGGAGATAGCCGAGGAGAGGGAGGAGAGGGAGAATTTGTAATGGAGGAAGTCAGGGAGGGAGCGGGATTTGCGCCAGAGGCGTTCGGCAGCCCGGGCGCAGGAGCGGAGGTAGCGGATGGCAGGGGTAAGCCAGGGGCGGGGGTCGAGGGGGCGGACGGGGCGAGCAGAGGGGGGGGCAAGAGAGTCAAGGGTCGAGGAGAGAGAAGCGTTGAGAGCAGAGACAGCAGAGTCAGGGGAGGAGGAGGCGAAAACGGGGGGGAGAAGGGGGGAAAGATGTGCGGCAAACTCCGAGGGAGTAAGGGCCTGCATATTGCGGAAGGGGCGCATAGAGGGGGAGGCGGAGGGGGGTCGGTGGGAAAGGCTGAAGGAGCCGAGGAAGTGATCAGAACTAGGGAAGGGGTCAAAGGAGAGGTCAGTTAGAGAACAGTTTCGAGTGAAGACGAGGTCGAGGGAATGGCCGTCAGTATGAGTGGGGGAGTCGGTCCAGAGTCGGAGATTAAAGGAGGAAGCGAGAGAGAGAAAGCGGGAAACAGAGGGGGCGGAGGGCGTGTCAACGTGAATGTTGAAATCACCAAGGATAAGAGTGGGGATATCATCGGAGAGGAAGAAGGTGAGCCAGGATTCAAAGTCCGGGAGGAAAGAGGAGAGGGAACCCGGGGGGCGGTAGATGACAGCAACCCGAAGGTGTAGAGGGGAGTATAAGCGCACAGAGTGGGCCTCAAAGGAAGGGAAGGAGGGGGAGGGAGGAGGGGAGAGGGTTTTGAATTGGCAGTGCTTAGCAAGGAGTAAGCCCACACCACCACCCAGGCCCTCAAGGCGGGGGCGGTGAGAGAACGACAGGCCCCCGGAGCATAGAGCGGCCGGGGTAACAGAGTTGGAGGGCGTGATCCAGGTTTCCGTAAGAGCCAGGAGTTGAAAGGGGCGAGAGAGGAAGAGATCGTGGATGAAGGGAGCTTTAGAGGGAAACAGAGGGAACTTCTGTGAGTCGCAATCATGGCAGGGAGAATCACATGAAGTCTCACTCGTGTGTGGGTTTTTTAGCCCATTTCTGCAGAGATTTCACTCACCAGATTACAAGGCTGGATTTTGAGCCCTGTAATCAGAGTGAAATCATGGCAGAAGTGGGCTAAACCCCATGCAGATGAGCGGGGCTTCACGTGATTCCCCCTGCTGTGATTGCGATTCATGGAAGTTCTCCCACCCCACCCCGTCTCGTATGCAAGCAGCCTAAGGCTGCTTTCAAAAAAGTGTAATTAAATAAAGGGCTACATAGCAAGAGGTTTATGACAATAGACACCCGTTCACTAGAGCCAAAATGAATTTTTGTCCCAACAAAAATCTTCATCAAATTTACCCTATTCGTTTTGCTGAGAATAAGTGGCAGCTTTTTTTGTTAGTTTGATTCACCAAATATCAGTTTGTTATTTTATTATTATTATTAGCGTTTATATAGCACCAGCGATGTACCTGGCGCTTTACAAAAAATAAGGTAGACACGGTCCCTGCCCGAGAGCATTTTGTTTTGGTTTATTTAATCCATTTTGGTATGATTTTAGTTTTTCAGTTACTTTGTTTCAGTTGTTGTAGAATGCATAATAGCACTGGTAGTGCCAAAACAAAGGGTGAAAACAGACATGCACATAACGCTGCTTTAACATTTGTTATGCATGTTGCAGGGCTGTACTGGCAGTCTATGCAGCCCTGCAACATGCATAAGGAATGTTAAAGTGATGTTAAGATGTATGTCTATTTTCACCCAAAGTCAAAGAAATAAATGAAATTATCAAAACGAAATAGCCAAAAATGTAAATAATCTACATGAACAGTAAATCCACTATTCATTTTAGCCCTACAGTTCACAGCAGTTAACTATATATGTTCCAGGAAAACTATTGTTCTGCAGGGTCACTCTTGCATTTGGCTCCTGGAGTTTTCAGGACTGGCAGCAAGGACACCTCATCTCTAAGAACCAGGTTGCCCCAACAGTCTGCTGAAGAATAAATTTGGTGAACTCCAGAACAGCTTGCAAGGCTAAACTATAGCATTGGGTTGTTGTAGGTAGCCATGGTAATGCAAATACAATTGATTCGGCTGCTTAATTCTAATACAAGATGGAGACAAGGTGGTTTGAATATTAGACCAGCTGCAGAAGGCCATCTAAAACAGTTTGACTTACTGCCAAGCCAAGTACGTGCACTTGAGACCTCGCATCTTCATGAATGTTAGACCCCTTGTCTCTCCTTCTGTTCCCCTTCCTAAGTCTCTCCCCCAGCTCCTGTCTCTCAGATTGTAAGCCCTAGGGGCAGGGACCCTGTCTATTTTATTACTTTGTAAAGTGCCAGGTACACTGCTGGCGCTATATAAATGTTTGTTAATAATAATAATAATAATAATAATAATACTTAAACACTGTATGCTGCCCAATGTTAAAAACAAGCAAATATTAAAAATGCTGCTAAGAATCTTTATTAATGGCAGAAACACTCAGATAAATTAGTGTGGCAAATTTCATTCTTAGCATTCACTTGCAAGACACTAAATTTGAAAGAGGTACTGTGATCTTGCAGAGAGCTTGCAGGTGAAGGGAAAGAGCTTTCCTGCTGATCAGGTGAAAAGCAGAATCCTGAAATGTAGGATTCCCTCACTCCTACCTTCTCTGCAAGCTCTGTTAAGTGGCAGTTAACACATTTGCTTTTCATCCTGCATACCACAGCTAATGGTTCAAATCCAGTCTTCAGTCCTAAATGAGAAATAGTGCACTGGAGTTTTGACTTAGTGGTGAAGGCTGTATTTGAACTATTTGCTGTGGTGTGCAGAATGAAAAGCAAAATGTGTTAACGGCTACTTAAGAGAGCTTTCAGGGCAGCAGAAACCAGAAAACAAAACACTAAGTAAATAATCCCCTGCAAAAATGAATCAAATTTAATTTTGGAGTTTGGGTTTTGAGTTTAACTTAACCCTTACCTTTTGTCACAAAAAAAAACTACACTCCAGTTGTCATGGGGTGGATTTGACCCCCAAGCTGATTTTGGTCTGGGGATTGAAAGTGTGCAATAAAATGTAACTTTTTTTTTTTACAGTAGCCACACAATCTATGCCCAGCACACACACAGACATTATAGAGTCTGTTTTATGAGAAATACCAGCTCCACACATGAATAAATAACCACCAACACTACTTGTTTTTCTTTGCAAAAGCATTTTTAAAAATTCAAACTACAGAAAATGGTTATTATGAACTTTAACTATCTATATAAGTTAAAGTAGTGCCCCCCAACAGCCAGCCCCCCCACTGCCTCAGTTCGCAACCTCTGCCAGCCAGCCAGCCCCTCAGTGCCTCCATTCACCCCTGTGCCTGCCATCCCCTGCGCCCTGCCATCCCTGCAATCCTTCATTCCCCTCCTGCAAGCCCCCAGCCAGTGACCACACCACACAAAATCTTCCAGGGAGGAAGAATGGCCACTCTGCCCCTGGACTTGAGGATGTGGCTATCACCTGCTAATGGTCCATAAGCTTTTCTTTGTTCCATTTCTATGGTCAGTTTGTGAGGACACTTCTGGCTTGCTGGAGAAATGGAGCATATGGGAAGGGAGATAAAAATCTATCTAACAAACTAAGAGACTGAAACCTAGGAGGTTGGGTGAAAAAGGAAGTTTTGCAGATGGAGTGAGCAAATGAAACATTTTCTATTAGACACGAGTGGAAACATTGAGAGATGTTCGTGGCAATGAAGGGGTTAATTTTCATTGCTGCTGCCAGTCTAATGTGACCTTGCCTTCCATGTCATCTTGCAGTCTGAATTGACCTTTTAAAATGTTGATTTGGCTGCTTTTAAGCTGGGGTGGAAATCCACCCCAACTGAAATGCATTGGTTGGGGTTGAATTTCCACCCCAACAGGAAAACTACATTGACGCTGGGGTTATTTTTCCAGTCCAGGTCCTTTCTTTTTAGTTTTTTTATTATAGAAGACAAACGGTACGTGATATCTGGATGAAATTTGAGTATGTTATGCCCAGACGTGCTGGTGACAATGTCCTAAATTCTCAAACTTGTAGAGCCATGAATTACAATATTTTTCATGTTTTTATCCACCGGGGGATGGAAAACAACCCCATGGCAGAAGGTAAGGGTTAAACAAGTTTGATTTATGTCGATTCCAATGTATTTTACTCTAATTTGAGACAAGCGATTTTATATTTCATTGATTTTTTTCTGCTTTAGTTCCCCATTAACAGTACACCCCTAATGCTATAATGAGGACTTCCATGTAAGTTATTTATTCAGACTTCAACTAGTTTTTCACAACTAGGTGTGCCATTTACCCATGGGATTAATAATCAAAAGGATTCACTCATCTTTTCCCTTGCACTCCTCCCAGTGGGCATGCCATTACACCAGTGCTCTGGAGTCTGCACTGGACTACCAAATAGCTTTGGTAGAATTCAAGGTGCCGGTTTTGACCTTTAAAGCCAGGGGCGCTCTCCTGTGGGTTCTACCAGTGACTTTAGTCCATACAATGGGCCCGCAGGAGGGCATTCTTTAGCAAAGCATTTGGTGGGGAGGGATAGGGATTGGGTGGTCGGTTGGGGTTGAAGCGGGTGGGTTTTTTTCCTAATTGTAATTTAATATTTTTATTGTATATCTTTGCAAGTGACCCCGAGCCTTTGGGGAAGGGTGGAGTAAAAATACAAATAAATAAATAAAATAAGTTTATCACACTGATGATTTTAAAAACATGCTTCGACACGAGGCTAAGTTTTATTTTAGAAACTTATATTCTCTGTCAGCATTACTATATTTCTCATTCATATTTTTTTTAAATGTTGATTGATTTATAATCTAAAACAAGGTATTTTGCTTGATTAATTCTAATATTTCATTTTTACACTTTTATCATTTTCTAATGAAAGGGGAAGGAGCCTAGCCACCAGTTCCTTTTACTGCGCTGGCAAAGGAATAGCTTGCTCTCTCTAGTTAATTGTCTAACAGTCTATTACAGTTGTAAATAGTTTTAAAGTTGTATATAGTAGGGACTATATACAAGGGACTCAGGGACTCGAGTTCACTGCACCAAAAAATCTTAAATTCTGCAGCCAGTGAAGCCAAATTCTCCATGGGCATTAATATTTGCATAATTAACTTGATCTGCAAAACTATGCATGCTGGGAACTGGGAAGCAAATCTGCAACAGGTTTGACGTAGGATCACAACTTTGCTAATCAAACACGGCTCAAATCCTCTGGAATTTCAGCACCCCCAGAATTCCCACCTCATATTAAAACCCCAGACCTCCCTCACCCAACATAAGGCCTTCAACCCCACCCACCCACAATTCATCTCCCAGGGGCCTATTTAACCTCGGGTCATGGTTACACTTCCCGGACAGATGGCAGCTGCAGCAGTTGTTTTAGTTTGGGGTCAGGCGACAAGTTTATGCCTGAGTTAGGATTTAAAGATCCTGCAGACAGCCCCCACTGCAGTCACTGCAATTTCAGCATGGCACCCTGAGGATTGGCTGAATCTGCAAACATCACTGCAAATTGCAGCGACGCAATCAACTTGGGTCCCTGGTTATGTTTACTTTACAGCTACTCCTCATCACCCAAGAGAACAAATCTTCCCTCCCCCAAGGGACGTCATAGTACTTGTTCCCGTATGCTTAAAGAACACAAAAAAAGAAAAAGCTTCAGTCACAACCTCAACCATACACTTCTCAGGCTGGGGTAGCCCCACTTTTCAATATAACCCCGCACCCACCTGCTTTACGACAAGCTCAGACACAAGAACAGCAGCACCCACCCAACTCCTCTCCTCCAATCATTAATTCAGCAGCCTCCTATTCAGCCTGCACAATGATGGAGTTCACCGAGAACCAACCTGACCCACCTGTTCAGCAGAATTATCAGAATCTACCCGCTCAAAGTGATAGTATCTCCGATGCCAAGTCCATAGCGGCGACTGAGGATGTTAAAAACTTTCAGGGTATGATTAAAAAGCTAACAGTCGCCCTACCAGAGATACCAGTGAAGATACTTCGAAAAACTCCAACAGGACCAGTCTTTTTCATTTTGGCTGGTGAGGATTCAGGTCAGATGGTCTTACCTCTTTTTGAGGAGTTATTAGAACCTGCTAAAAACGTCCTGGGCAAATCCTTCATCGGCTCCTCTGATGCAAGTTGGCTGACGCACTATACCCTGTTTCACATACTACAAGTATGTTTACCCACCATCCAGTCCCAAATTTGATGGCCATGGCAGCAGTCACGTCAAAACCACAAGCTGGAGCAGTGAAGACTACCCCCTCAGATAAGGAGGGTCACAGACTGGACATTCTTGTCTGAAAGTCATCCTCAGCAACCATGCCGACGTGGAGGGCAGCAAACTATGTGGCTACAATGGCCGCCTACCCCAGCAGAATTCCATTCTTTGCAAACCGAGGGCTCTCAACTAGCAAAAGTTCCAACTCACATCAACCATGCGCATAGCCGATTGCACAGTCAGGAGGGATTGCGGCAGCTGTCAGTACTAGAAGACATGCCTGACAGAGATCAACCACGCTTACTCCAGAAAATAAAGCCCAACTGGAGGACCTTCCCTCCCTTTGGTGGAGAGGGACTGTTCTCTAAGCAGACTGATGACACCCTACAAAAAAATCAGGGAAATGCATCAGGCAGCCAGGTCTCAAGGAATCATCTGCCAAGCACAGAGAAGATCATACAGACCTTCTATTACGATAACATACTATAGGCAACATCGCCCTTCCTTCCATACAAGAAGGTATGTCCCACAGTAGCCACCCCCACAGCAATACCAACTGATTTATAGACATTACCCAAAGCAGAGATCAAAACAGAGGCAGCCTCGTTCGACCCAGGTGTCTGGGCCTCGGTCTAGAGTTTGTTCTTCATGAGGTAAAGCGCGACAAGCAAGCCAACTATCCCTTTAAGAAACAGGTTATTTGCTTTTTATTCCATCTGGGCCACCATCACTTTTCACTCAAAGTACTTCCTTGTAGATAAAAAGGACAGTGGTACAAGACAAGTTCTCTACCTCCCATCTTAACCGTTACGTGCAGAGATTTAAGTTTCGTAAAGTCTCCTTATCCACAATTCTTTCAGCCCTACAGCAACATTGTTGGCTAGTTGTGCTTGACCTCCAGGATGCTTATTTCCATAAAAGCATTTACATTTTCTTGCAGGAGGTAACGGTTACCAGTTTACTGCTCTTCCCTTTGGGCTCTCCACAACACCGAGGGTGTTTACCTAGACGACTGGCTCATTATGGTCCCATCAGCAGATGTCCTGAGAGAACATGCACAATTGTAGTGTCTACATCTAGAAAAGTTGGGCTCTCTCGTAAGTTACCCCCAAAAAATCAAGATTACAACCAGTACAGGTTATCCCCTTCATAGGTGCTATTATAGACACATCCAGGGCAAGAGCTTATTTACCCCTGGAATGATTCCAGATCATCATTCACGTGATTTTTCAGCTACGTAACCAGCCATAGGTAACTTGTTCCATTGCCCAATTCTTCTTACAGTTAGGAAGTTCTTCCTAATACAGGTTTTTCAGCAGCTTAAACCTCTTTTCTTTTGTCCTTATCTCAGTGACAAGAGCAACTTTTCTCCATCTTCTTTAGGACATCCTTATAAATATTAGAAAGCTGCTATCCCATCTCCCCACCCTCAAAGCCTTTTCTGTAAGATCAGCAAGCCAAGCTCCTTCAGCCTTCCACCATACAACTTGTATTCCAAACTTTTATCTATTAGCAGTTTTACCCCAGCCTACCCTGAAAACTCAGTGGTTACTCCAAACTTTCTATCGTCTTCCTTGCTCTCCTCTAGATCCTTTCCAGTTTGTCCACATCCTCCTCAGAAAACGGTTATGACACAGTACTGCAACAGAGGCCTAACCGGTGCTAAGTAGTTACTTCTCATGCCTTGCATAACACACTTCTCTTAAGGCAACTCAAGATGGCATTTACTTTCCTTGCAACAGCACCACAATACAGATTTTTTGTGAACCCAGGCAATCCTCTCTGTTGGCACAGCCATACGCAGGGCATTCAGAAGCGAAGCGGCTTTTCTCAGCAGGCTGCTCTCAGTGTGCATAAGCTGCAGTTGCACAGCTTTGACCCTCCTCAGCAAGGCTCGTTATTGCCAGAGGATGGCATCTGCATGGTGCCGAAGCTGGAGCCACCTCCCCGTTGTGTGGCCTAGTGCCATGGCCACAGACCGAGCTAATCCCCTTCTGTGCCTAGCAATCTCCGTGCTCCAGCAGCAGCAGGATCCTTGGATCTGATGGACTGCTCTCAAGTTCTGCTCATTTTATGTGAACAACTCACTTTTTTTTTTTTTTTAAAGTTCTGCTCAGTGGCTAACATGAGGGGCTGGATGCAATGAAAGATCGAGCAAAGGCTCTCCGCAAGTGACTGCCAACCTTTATTGGCTGGAGAAAACACATGGCCAAGTAGCCCAAGAATGACCAGAAGAAAGAATCATGCTGTTGTTCCCATGGTTCACCAAGTGTATGAGTAATGAGAGGAGGGAAACTGGCAGAGACTGGTGTATGCCCGTCAGAATTCACGGGCTAAACCTGTGAGTGGGGGGGGTAAGCACAGACTGCCTGCCCAAATTTGCCTACATGCACAGGTGTGCCCGTCTATTAACTCTACATGATAAAAACAGCAAGTGGGAGGTGAGTGGCGGCTGCACAGACTCCAGCAGGCTGTCTCATTTAAAAACACCCTCAGATTCAGCTTGTAAACCACTATAACCCTCAGATCATCGTTCCCACACTCAGCGTTCACTCATTTTGAATTTATGTATGTTTTTTCTTACTGATTATTATTTATTATTAACAAACATTTATATAGCGCCAGCAGTGTACCTGGCACTTTACAAAGTAATAAAATAGACATGGTCCCTGCCCCTAGGGCTTACAATCTGAGACACAGGAGTTGGGGGAGAGACTTAGGAAGGGGAACAGAGGGAGAGACAAGGGGTCTAACATTCATGAAGATGCGAGGTCTCAAGTGCACGTACTTGGCTTGGTTACGATGAGAATGACAGCAGGCAGGTCCATGTGGCAAGGATAAGGGTAAACCGATCGTAGGTATAGGAATAGTGGCTCAGCAGGATAAAGAGTCAGACAGAGCAGAGCGAAAGAGGTGAGTTTTAAGGAGAGATTTGAAGGTATGAAGGGAGGGGGCAAGGCGGATGTGGACAGGGAGGGAGTTCCAGGCATGGGGGGCAGCAAGTGAGAAGGGACGAAGGCGCTTAGGGGAGCAGGGAAGGCGTGGAAGGGTGAGAGAAGGGACAGAGGAGGAGCGAAGTGCACGGGCTGGAGTATGGAGGGCGATAAGTGCAGAGAGGTAGGGGGGAGCAAGGTTGTGAAGAGCTTTATAGGTGAAGACTAGGAGCTTGTGCAGGATTCGTTCAGGAAGGGGAAGCCAGTGAAGCGAAGAGAGGAGGGGCTGCGCATGGTCGAAGCGACTGGCGAGGTAGATGACCCTGGCAGCAGAGTTTTGGACAGAGATGAGGGGAGAAAGGTGAGACCGGGGAAGGCCAGTGAGAAGGAGGTTACAGTAATCGAGGCGAGAGATGACCAGAGCATGAACAAGAGTTTTGGCAGAAGAGAAAGAGAGAAAAGGACGAATCTTAGCAATGTTATGGAGGGAGAAGCGACAGGATTTAGCAACAGAGTCAATGTAGGGTTTAAAAGAAACTGATGTGCAATACTTTACATTTGTCTTTGTTGTTCATTTTATTGTCTACAGCCCAGCTTCTCAATTATTTGATTACATACAACAGAACACAGCTTTGCGCTAACCAGTACCATAAACAGTAACTGCACACATGTAAGCAATTATACATGCTTGAAACATACATTTTTATTCTTAATTTACACACATTTTTCATTGTTAGAAAATATTTTTAAAATGTATTCATTAACATTTTACTCATTTATCAAGCCACAACTGGATGAAACTGGAATTCAATTAAAGACACAAAAGCAGCCATCAAGTTATTTATTAGTTAACCAAAACTTTTTCCAGTATGTTACATACATAAGATAAAAAAGTAGAAGTATTTCTGTTACACTGAAATCAAAAGGGATGTAAAAGCTTTTCTACACAGGAGGAACAAAGCACTGATTATTTTGGGGAGGTGTAGGGGGGCTTAAATACCATTATTCACTCCATTGTAAAGTCTGAAAATGAGAAGTATTCCGATACTAAACACTTAAAGTATTCTAATAGCATGATCCTCTGCGATACAGCACAGAGTTAGCAAGCACACAAGTCCCATAAGTCTCATTTGCTTTAATGGGATGCACACCCACGCTAGCTTCAAGCACATGCTATCCATCCAGAGGATTGCAACCCATGTGTTTCTTCTGCTGCTACTAACATTTCAGTAATCGTCTGTGTGATTAGGCAATCCTTTCCTCATGATTGTGTTTATACCCATGCTTTTAAGAAATGATGTTTGCAAAATCGTGTACGAAGTTTATGTGAAAAAAGTGCCAGACAACCAGTAAAACTGGTATCCAATGCAATTTCATTTCTTGTTGGTACTTGATCAAGTGTAAATATTTTCAAGCCTAACTTGCATTACACAGAATAAGCTTGTGTGGACTATAAGGTTTACAGCACTGAAAACTGGGCTGCATCTGCTAGGCTGATGCTTGGCACCACCACCTAGGGCAGGGGTTCTCAACCTTTTCCCAGTTATGAGCACTGGAGTGATGCGACTACTTGGGAGCACCATGTAATTTGCATGAATGATTTGCATAAATACGCATAGATTAAGTCTTCCCTTTGCAATTCAATTCACTCCAATGGAGGACTGTTTCAAAGTGCTCCTGAGCACTACTCGCACCTGGCTTGGGGAGCACTTTCACACATTGCCTGATCACTCTGGTGCTTCCCAACACCAGGTTGAGAATTCCTGCCCTATGGCTATTAGATGGGGACAGAAGGGAAGAGCAAGATCTAGGCCACTTGCCCACATTCAGAGATACAGCAGGGAAACTCTCAGGTGGGCTCCCAGCAGCCAAACTCACAAGTAGCTCTGAATGTGGGCACGGAGGTAAAAATGTCATCAGGCGCATCCCACAGCGATTTCTCAGACAGATGACAGAGCTGGATTTTGAGCCGGGTCATTCATCAGAGAAATCTCCATGGGATGCGCCTGATGATGGATAATCCTCCCATACCCATGTCCAGAGTTACTCATGAGTTTGGCTGCTGGGAGCCCACCAGGAGTTTCCTGGACGTATCTCTGAACATGGGCAAGCGGCCCTAGTTCTCATAGGTTCTTGCCACCTTGCCTGCAATTGCTGAGATGAACCCAGACCAAGCTCTCAAAGTTGCCAGTCAGGCTGCTACAGAATTTGAAGACCCTGACCCAACTTTCTGCACTGCTGCTCAGTAGTCACTGAAGCAAGATGGCCACTCTAAACTCCATACCTCTCAAGCTTACTGGATTTTCAGGGACACCTTTGACACCATTTTTGTTACCGGTCCTGAAGTCATGGGAAACCTGCTGCACAAGTCCCACATTAGAAAGGGAGAGGAGACCCATTTGCAAAATATCAATGAGTACAATAAGCAGAATTCTCCATCCTGAAAGAGCCAAACCAGTCAAACGGGGGTTGCCCCAGGCAAGTTAAGAACAGCCCCTCCCATAGGAGATGAGAAATAAGGGATTCTCTATTGTTCTCTGACTCAAACTATTCTTCTTGCAAGGAAAAGAATTGGGGTTTCCAACTCCTGGGAGAAAGTGGTCAGTCCTTGGAATTAAACAAACCAAACCTCCTTTTGGGAGTATCAATGTGGAGCTATGATTTCTAAGCATTTCTTTTGGGGAAGAAAAGCCAGCTGGCCAAGAGTTCAAACCTGGCCCTTGTAAGGAGCTAATGATGTTCTAAAAAAGAAACTTAACTACAACAACAAAAAGTTTCAGACCAGCCCTTCTGATAGCTAATGGGCCATTCCTCCCCATGAGAAAAACCACACGTCTGTCAAACAATCCATGCAGCAGAAAGAATGGCTGGACTGGGAGGGGTGGGGGAGTTTTAGTGTCAGAGGGAGGGCTGTATCAACTGTAAAACTCATTTGGCATGGGTCTGTTGAGGAAAGGGCTGAACACAGAGACTGGCAGGATGAGGGTTTACATCTGGTTTATGAGAAGTAGTTGTATTAATATGCAAGTCCTTTAATTTCTTAAGATTGCTTTGTTTAAAAAAATAAAAATTCAGCCCAGCCTCAGAGTGGAAAGGTTGTGCATTCAGTCCAGTTAGTTTTGTGCAGCAAACCCAATACATGGGCAGGTGCCATTCTCCACCAACCCAACCCACCCCCCTTCATGATTAATAGCTGTGGAGAATTCTGGGTCCATGAAGTTCCCCCCCACTGTTTGCTTCCTGGGTTTGTTTCGGTTTTTTCACCTTCTAGAGAGCCATTTTTGAACACTCCAAAGTGAAATTAAAAACAATAGAGGACCCAGGGAGAGTGAGAGCAGCAAATGCGCTCACTGCTCCAACCAACAGGACTGCTCTAGGTGCTTTGCCCGCACAGAGGCCGTGCGCATTTTCATTGACAGGGGCAGACATATGTGAAAATTGCCCCACATGGTGGGTCCATAATGCCCCAGGACTCCACCATGAGTGGAGGCTCCATGGCACATAGGAGCGCACATCTTGCGGCCACCTAACGAACAGGTAGCAAACACAGGCTGAATACCCTCTTAGTGTGGGCTATTGTGTCATTCATAAAAATCCTAATTAAGTAATACCGATTTGAATTTGCATAAACATATATATGCGAATTATGTCCCACATTGTCCTGCATTTTGCTAGTCACTATCCCTCATTTCCTAGTTCAGAGGTATGCTAAGCCAGTCAGCTCTCCTAGAGTTTCAAGCCTGACTCACTCTCCCAATGACTAGGCTTCTGGCAAGTCAGAATCGAAAGTAACGCAGGAATTGACAGTCAGAAGGAAGCAGCCAGAAGTAGGGAACACACACTCATAGTTGCTTTTGCTTTTTTAAAGTTGAACATAGAAAAGCATTTAAACATTTCTGAAAGTTATTATTAGTTCTGTCAAGTTCCCCTGCTGTGCTGCTATTCCATTTAAAAATCAGTGGAAACGGAGGCAAGTGCTTCATCCAGCAGAACATTACATGCTCTGCGTTAAGGCATATATACCTGTGTGTGAAGCAAGTGATGGTAACAAACTCATTTAACCTGTCACTTTTTTTCCAAAATTCCAACAGCACAGCTAGCTCCACTAGAACAAAACTTTCTATCCGGGTCCACTAAAAGTCTACTCCACTAGCTGTTAGTTTTTTCCAGTTACAAAATCTGGTTAAAAAGATCCAATGCCAAGCTTTCCCAAGTTAAAAATAAATCGGTATAATGCAACACACACAAAGAAGTTGCACAAGAAGTATGAACTTGTCACAAGAATTAAAAAATCATGAGATTAGAGATTTGCTTTAGTCACAAACAGGGACCCATGTTCACCACACTATCACGAATTGTGCTACTTTTCAAGATGTCAGCTGTGCTCCACAGCAATGATGATTAGCTTTAATCAGTTCCTTTGCTGTTGCCATAGAGGAAGAGGCTCTGCTCAGAAAACAATGGCTCTCGCCCATTCCATCGCACTGTTCTCTGCTGGAAGGGAGGAGCTGCCTCAATCCTGCAGAAACAGCCCGGGAGAGGCAGTTCCTGAGTCACCTGCATCCCGACTGTTTCTCCGAGCATGGATTGGGGGGGGGGGTGGTGTGACTAGGAGCAGGGGCGCGGTGTTATGTGTGGTGGGAAAGGTGGTGTTCTTGTGCTAGGGGTGTTTATTGACTGTTTTTACAGATGAAGTGTACCATGGTTGTGTTTTGCAGAGGTAACAACAATTGGGGCAAAGGGGACATGTATATTGCTGAGTGACTACATCCTGGGAAGTATATTTGCATAAACAATGCATAATCTGCAAATTTTATACTTGCTGTGAACTTGCAGAATTTGACTTCCCCAGACTGCAGAATTTACGATTCTTTTCGTGCAGTGAATACAGGTCCCTGGTCATGAAGTCTGGGGTTTTTATCCCTTAAAAAACAAACAAAAAACAAACAAACAACCTGGTAACATTAATAGCAGCTCTGAATCTTGAATCTGAATACATGAGTCTTGCATATCTGAAAGTGAAATTAAAGAGGACATCAGCCTTTCCTGTATATAGTACATTTAAAACTCATATCAAGCCCTGTGGACTACCGTGGCATGGTAAACTCTTGCAAATCCTGGTCACAACAAGTGTTTATAGAGTGGATAAACAGATTATGGTACCATCTCACCATGGAAAAGATAACGGCAAAGGTAATGAACAAAAAGGAAGCATATGCAGCGAAATGGTTCCCCTGTGTATGTGTCATGACCAAAGTCAAATCTGCCAGAAGATCAAAGAGCATACTTATTTGATTATTACATATAGAGCACAAGAAATGTCAGAATACAAAAAATACTTACCTGAACCCCCCAAAAAAACAGAAGTTAAAGGAATTAATACCTGTAACCTCGGTTAAATGTTTGTATGTTTGTTTATAATGTTATTTAAAATAAAAGAAAATTCAAATTAAAAAAACAAAAAACGAGCAAGCGTTTATAAAGCTCTTTTAATACATTTTGTGTGACATAAAATTCCCAGTTAAGGGAATTTAAAAACTGTTCCCTGTTAAATGAGGTGAGGTTAGGTTAGGATAATCAAACGGTTACGTGTAACAAAGGGTGATTTCAGACGTGACGAATCCAAGATTCACCACGCCTGAACCACACTCAAACGTGGCCCATGTTTGACTGTGGTGAACGTCCATTTGCTACCCACCAGATGTTCACCACACTCAAACGCGGGCCGCGTTTGCATTCACCACACTTCTGGACCCGAGCAGGTCCAGAAACGTGGTGAATGGCCACCACGGCAGGGGTGAGTGAATCGTAACATCTGTTCACTCACCCCTGCTGGTGGTAGAATCCATTCCCCCCCGACCGCGGTGGCGAGTGTGGCCGGATTGGCCGTCCAGCGGGGGGAGGGCCGTTGTGGAACGCAGGGGGCAGGGCCATGCGGTAGCACGCTGCGCCGCGCAGCCCCGCCCCCACCGCGATCTGCAGCTCACCAACAGACGTTATGGCGGGCCCCATTCACCGCGGGCCATGGTTCGCTAGTCCCCGCGGCCTGGGGAGGAGCAGCACATGTCTGTTGGCACGCCCCTTCACCCCAGGCCGTGGTGAATGGGGCCCGCCGTAACGTCTGAAATCATCCAAAGTTATCTTAATTGTATAACAATTTTTTTAATGTTAAAAGCTTAGAGACTTTCAGATGCGACAGTATTTAATATCCTCAAGTCTGTCATTACTTCATTAGTCAGTTACTAATAGGTTATCACTGAAAGTAGTTTTCGTTTTTCACTTATTCATCTGAAAAATGGGAATATAGTTAGGTTGAACTTTTATACAATTACACTGAGTTTGTACAAGTATTAATATCTAGAACAAATTAAATATGCGGCAAGAGGTGCATTCAATGAGGTAACTTTCAAAGGGGATATCCTCATGGAAGACACAAGAGATCATCAGCTTGCCTTTTTTATTACTTCACTTGTTTTATGAGCCCTCAAACATAAATGGTCACCACAATTTCATAGTAAGCAATATGGGGCATGAAATTTCAGGTCCAACTCCAGACGCCAATAAAATAAAATAAATAAATTCACCGGACTTTATCCAGATATTAACAAAAAGATATATACAAATGCTGAATTTCAGTATAATTCCAAACTATACTACAATTTAAACAAGTTCAGACAAGAATTAAAATCTAATAATATTGGAATTTTGTTGATTTGTAATGTGGTTTTTATATTGTTTTTCGTGTTGGAAGCCACCCTGAGATGCCGTAGGCATGAGGGGGCAACATATAAGTGCAATAAAATAAAAAAAATAA
The DNA here is from genome assembly GCA_003113815.1 of Sphenodon punctatus. NCBI lineage: Eukaryota > Metazoa > Chordata > Lepidosauria > Sphenodontia > Sphenodontidae > Sphenodon > Sphenodon punctatus. Next base: position 3,812,757 of record QEPC01013874.1, on the reverse strand, counting down.
TATTGCAGGGTTTAATAGCTCTGAGAAATAAAGAGCCAGGCCAATATAATATCACAAGGTTTATGTACCCTGCTCTAAAACAGCAGTTTAAACTGTTGTTTTTAAAATAATAAATAATAATAATAATAATAATAATACTCTTTGAGAGTGGGAACCCCTTAAACGCTCTCGTCCCCAACGTCTGAGTGGCCTCTGGAGCTTGTGCTAATTTCCAAAATGGCCCCTGGTAGGGAAAAAGTTTCCCCACTCCTGTGAACAGTGATATAAAACAGGCTGATGTACAATCTAAAACAGACCAAAAGCAGGGTTGGCATAGTATACAGTTTGTGTGGTTTACCAGGTAAAAACTTGGTTTTAACTGTCCTGAGGAAAGGTATCTGTCCTGGGGAAAGGGAAACTAGTTAGTCCTAGCACAAGGCATTCATATTTTATATTATTAAAACTGCTTTATTAATAAAGGCAGGGTTCCAGTAGTGGGGGAAGTATTAATTATCTCCTCCAGTCTACCATCCTGGCACATGTCAGCCCTCAGATAGGTGTGGAGCCAGTTCGGTTGGCCTGCTCCCAGAGGCTTATGGAACCGGATCGGTTTCGGATTGCCCTGGAGAATATATCCTCTGATCCCGACGGCCAGTCGCTCGATGACCTCATGATTTACTGGAATACTCTGTTGACCGAGGCCATTGATGGTACAGCATTGAGGCATCCACTACCCTCCTGCTGACAACGTAGGTCCCCGTGGTATACGGAGGAGCTGTGGTGAATGAAGCAGGAACGGCAGCGTTAGAGTGGCAGTGGTGCCATTCACGCACTGAAGCTGACCGGTTGCAACATAGAAGTTGGTTAATGCCATGGGAGCGCGGGCAGAAAAAAAAAAAAAGGGTTTTTTGCTGCCGCCATTGCATCTGCAAAGTCGCACCCAGCTGAGCTTTTCCGGGTGGTACGGGGGCTGGTCAGTCCAGCCTCCCTCCACCTGTTTCCGGAGTCATCTTCTGCTCACTGTGATTTGTTTGCTGACTTTTTTGCAGATAAAATCACCCAGATTCACAGCAGGTTTGATGCTGCAGTTATGGCAGTACAAGAGCCAGAGGTAATGGAAGCCCCATTCTGTCCTATTTTGTGGGATCAATTTCAGTGTACCTCGCCTGCTGATGCGAGTGATGCTCTTGAGTCTGTCTGCGCCACCCATTGTGAGCTGGACCCATGCCTGTCCTGGCTGGTTAAGATCAGTCAGGAGACGTTGGTACCGCTGCTGGCAGGAGTGGTCAATGCCTCCCTTTGGGAGGGCAGGGTGCCAAGTTGTTTGAAGGAGGCGGTGGTTCGGCCCCTGCTCAAGAAACCATCTCGACATGGACACCCTAGCCAGTTATCAGCCAGTCTCTAATCTTCCCTTTTTAGGGATGGTTATTGAGCGGGTAGTGGTACGGCAACTCCAGGAGCATTTGCATAGGATCGGTTTCTTAGATCCCTCGCAGTCCGGTTTTCGTCCAGGTAACGGCACCGAGACTGCACTCGTGGCCTTGGTCGATGACTTCTCCCGAGCATGAGACCAGGGTTATTCGACCCTCTTGGTATTATTAGATCTGTCAGCTGCATTTGATACCGTTGATCACGAACGGTTGGTGACTCGTCTGCGGGACCAGGCCGGGGTGGGCGCTAGCGTTCTGGAGTGGTGCCGCTCTTTCCTGACTGGAAGAACCCAGCGTGTGGTCTTGGGTGATTTTTCCATCATCTCCTCAGGATCTCACGTGTGGGGTCCCACAGGGATCGATTTTGTCCCCACTCCTGTTCAACGTATATATGCAACCGCTGGAGGAGGTCGTTAGGGGGTATGGTGTAAGGTGTCAATATGCTGATGACACCCAAGTATACCTCTCTTTTTCATCGGACTCAGGTCCGGCCATCGCATTGCTTACCCGTTGCTTGTCAGCTGTGGGGGATTGGATGCGGGCAAGTCGACTGAAATGGAATCCCACCAAGACGGAGGTGACAGTTGTGGGTAAAAGCAGGAGGTGGGAGGGCACCATCATTGATGGGGTCTGTACGCCCTTGGTGGCTCAAGTCCGCAGTCTGGGGGTGCTCCTTGACCCACAGCTTCGCCTGTATGCCCAGGTGATGGCTGTAGCAAAAGGAGCATTTTGCCAATTACATGCTTTTATTACCTCGAGATTAGATTACTGCAACGCGATTTACGTGGGACTACCCATGGTGATGGTCCGGAGGTTGCAGCTAGTGCAGAATGCGGTGGCCCGTCTCCTGACTGGGACGGGACGGCGCAAGCACATGTGTGCCAGTCTCTGCACTGGCTGCCAGTGACATACCAGGCCCAATTCAAGGTGTAGGTGCTTTCCTTTAAAGCCTTAAACTGCCTTGGCCAGACATACCTCAGAGACCGTCTCGGCCCCCAGGTTCTGGATCGGCCCCTGCGGTCATCAGGGAGTGCCCTCCTCCGGGTCCCCCGAGTGTCAGCCATGCAGAGGGCATTCTCAGTGGCCACATCACGGCTGTGGAATGTACTCCAGTTGGGGGTCCGTCTGTCTGCAGACCTCCCCCTTGTCGTAGACAATGTAAGATCTGGTGGTTCCGACTGGCCTTTGGGGAGGGTGGGTTGTTAGATGGGATATTATTGCTGCTTTGATGCATTATTTTAAATTGTTTTGAGAGGTTTTATGTATTTATTGTTGTACGCTACCCTGAGCTACCTTTGGCAGGAGCGGGCGGTATAAAAGCTGAATAAATAAAATAATAATAATAAGATTGTAATGGATAAAACATAGGTAATCACAATTTGGAAATATAACTAAAACGGCTATAACTATGTAAACAAAAGACAAATAATAGATTATATGAAAAACAATATAAAGAACACTAGGCTTGAAAAACAACAATGCGGAACTCCAGATGAAGCCAGGATCCATATTAAGCCCATCTGCTTTTTTCTTCCCCCACAGCTGGCAAGCCCCCCCCCCCCAAGACCCCCTCCTCCTCCTCCCTTCCCCCCAGCTGGCAAGGCCCACCCAATTCCCCTTCTTACCCAGACAAGCAGCTGCTGAGATCAATGCTAGCTATGGAGGCATCTCTAGTTGGAGAAGACAGAGAGGGCTAACTGGCAGTGTAAGCAATGAAGGGTATGGAAAACAAGGGCAACAAAACTGGGTGGGTGGACAGGTAGTCAGGCAGGCATCAAGGTGGACAAGGGGTGCTGTGCGCAGGGACAGCAACAGGACACTCGGGCACATGAAGCTGACTGCATAGCATAAGGAAGTGGGTGGGGCTGTATCAGCATGGGTACTCTGCGAGATGTAGCCTAGGCTAGCCCCGCCCTCTTTCTCCACCCCCTTCTTCCTCCCTCTTTACTATCTTGAGTGCTGCGGGGAGGCGCTCACAGGCAGCGCTGCACAGCTAAAGCAGCAGGGACGGGGCAGGCAGTCGTGGTGCCACAGCAGGACAGGACACAGGCACACCTAATGCAGCGGCCTTGCATCTGGGTCCCCAAGGCTTATGAGCTCAGGTGCAACTGCACCTGTGGCCCCTACACCTCTGCCCTATGCAGAGGCTCGCCAAGTCTTCCTCTCTCTTGGGGTTCACTTTACAGACCCCCACTAGTGGTGGGGGATGGGGCCAATAGCAAGACTCTTTTCCTTTCAATTCCCGTCTCACTATACCCCTGAACCAGTTGCCAGCGTCAGTTTTCTGGGTGCCAATGCTGCCCAGGCACCTGCAAATTTTGCACCCTGAGCAACAACAAGGTTTTATTTAAGAAGGGGACAATGTATTTTTCCCTTAATGAAAAATCATCAATCAAAAGGGTCAGTGCATAATTCAGACAAAACATGTCCTATTTCCAATTAACAGGAACATTAATTCAGCACAAAAGAGACCAAACTGTTACCCTTTGAGTTAGCCAAGGTCATATTACAATATAATGTAAAGTTCAGAAGTATTATCCTTATTGTCAAAAGGAAACCATTGACAAATAAGGCATTGACCAGGTAACATGATGCAACTTTAGAAGGAATTCTGATCCAGTATTAATCATCCAGCTTGACGTCAGAGTTGGTTTCAACTGAAAGCTAAAAATGGACCAGAAATGCTTTATGAAGAACATATTAAAGTTATATTGCAAAAGGCTCTAAGAATATTCTATGAAAGTATCCTAAAGAGCAGTTATTAATGTACACATAATTATGACTACAAATCTAAAACATTTTACGGTAATACAAACAGCTCAACCAATATAAACAGGAAGTATCAGTCTTATTCATAAAGGTTTCTGTATTTATGTGAATGGAGACTTTTAAAGACAAAGCTAACACCAAGTACTGTATTATGTAGAGAGCATGAACCACTAAGGGGGCGGGGGGGGGTTTTAATTCTCATTCTGGAGAAAACAGCATTGTAAATAAGCATTTCTGTTCAGTGCTTTCATCTAAGTACCTGAAACTGAACAGAAAAAATTATAAAACAATGATCAGCTCTTTTTTTTTTTTTTTTTTTTTAAATGGCATGGTGAGAACAAGTTAAGTTCATTTGATCTTCTAATATTTAAGTTCATCAGTACGCTTCTAAAATTGTTGAGTACAGTTTCCATTGCCTGCCAACTATTTGTTTTAAAATAATGCATGCATTGCCACCTGTACACACTGCCAGGGGCCAGATTTTCAGGCGATGTAAACCAGCACTACTCCACCATTTCAAAATAATGTCACTGACACCAACATTTATATCAACTGATAATTTCACTCACAAAATACAGTGATTATTTTGTGGCTACTCAGTGTTTTGCATTTGCAGCAATAAAATACCTAAAGGTTTGCTGGCACACACCTCTGAAATCCATAATAGCTGCTATATATTTTAATGCTAGGTTTAGAAACATATTATGAATTTTAAAAGGATAACTGTTTGCACCATTTCTGCAAAGGTCTTTTTCCACTGCTTAAATTTAATAAAACAGCAAATAAAATAAAATACATAGCTACAGAGAATTGCCACTACTCAACTGATTAGTTCCCACAAATCCCTTGTTAATTAACCTCTGCGAAGAGTGCTGCTTTTCTTTCACATTTTTTTTTTAAGAAAGGGATTTACTGAGCAAGAGGCGATTTATCAAAAGTAAACAGTCATATTCAGTCAGCAATATTTTACTATTTATCAATTTAAGTGTGAACAGTTGAAGCTTGCATACATTTTTTCATATGACATCATTTGCCATTTAGGTATAAAAAAAATTAACTTTGTAGTACATACTTCACTTTTTTCTTATGTCAAAATAAAAATTGCTTTTAAAAAAATTAAGGTGAATGGAAGAGATATTCTCCTAATTGAGTAGAGTGCTTCATGTCCAAAAACTCCAGTAACTAATTTGGAATGACAGTTTATATAGCAACTGCCAGTACAAGTGAAGTTAGGATCTTTGCATGGGGTTGCCATATAGTAATGAATCCTGCAAATTAATCCTGGAGCATTCAAATTAATAGTCACAACCTTTAATATGAAGTTAAATTAACAAAATTCCAGAAGTTGGACTGATGTACAGATTATTAATTCAAGAGGGTCAAAGAACTGAAATGCTCAGCTCACTGAATTGTCATTTAAAATATTACACGTATTTTCTGATACACGTATATAAAAAGATATAGCATTTATTTAACAAACAAATCCTACTGAAGTCAATGGGACTTAACAGCAAATGGTTCTCAGGACTGCAACTTACGTTGAACTGGAGATACTATTCAGACTCTTCCACAAACTCTCACATAAGTGGTTTCAGGATTGTGGCTTGTTTTTATGAAACCAACTATAGGTCCTTGTAAGAATTAAATATGGAAACATGTTTAAGTATATAGTTGAAATTTTAAAAAAAAAACGCAGCTGGGATTTTGGCAAGAAGAGACAAATACTATCTTCTGCACGATGATATTTTCTTAGATTTCAAGAAGACTATGAGATCTTATTTTTATGAACAACATGGTCTATTGTATCATAAAAAATTATCAGCTAAGAATGTATCATTTTCTTTCTTTGACTAAACTGAAAACATGGTGAAATATTAAATGCTTATACACATGCAGTTTTTATTCTTTCCATAAAGTAACTATAGGTTATTTATTTTAAAAAAACAAAAAAACAAAAAACCAACTACATACAATCTCTCAAACACACAAAAGAGCAAGTCAACCCAGTGCAGAAAGTAGTAAGCCTATCCATGTGCTATATTAGAACTTACTCAAGTCACCTATAGGCTGAAGAGGTTGTACGCTGCATAGAACAAAACAGCATTTACCAGCACCAATATTGGCCCAGATCCCTCGACTAGATCTGTATTTGCAGAATGTTCCAGCCACATAGAGTCCAATCACTCTAATAGGGCTCCATCTGAGTGCAAGGGACCAGCTGTATGGATAAGTCTAGGCCATTGGGTGCATATGAGGTGAGAGCAAGGGAGCCTAAGTAAAAACATTTGAGATGGGTATATTTTTAAAAATTCCAAGTTACAATCACAGTTAGGAATTCTAATGATATTTTTGAAATGATTTTTTTATGGTACACTGCCCTTCTTGGTGCAGCAGTTAAATTAGTTCATTCCCTTTGCCTTCACAGAAAACCTGCATAAATAATTTCTAATAGATAGCTGTATAATCATGTATGACATTTATCATTAAACAGCTGTAATAATTTGACTAAGGTTTTCACATGGCCATAACCGGTTAGACGTAGATCTGTACTTATGTTAGAAATGACATGCCAAGTTTATTGATCTTTCAGATTTGTAATGTATTATTTCAGAATAGTTATAACAATTGTTTCATTGATTATACTAGGCATAAATCAACGCCTAACTACAGAAGAGTTTTGTTGAGGTTTTTTCAAACTAATTAGGTAATAGTTCACTTGGGAAGAACAAGATCCCTCTGCTTTAGAAAGTACTGAAGCTCCATCTAGAGGATTTTCTTCCCCCACTGTCACTTGCAACATATGTAATATTACCAAGAAATGTGAATAATATTAAAATGTCAGAAACTTCTTTTGTGATTCCCCTTTTGTTATTCATAATAGGTTCATGCCCTAACCTTTGCTGGCAACATTAGCTCCTTCACTGCCATCAAGTGGTAAGAACCAAAACTGAAGTTAAAAATCTAAGATCTCCACAGAAAGTAGGAAGTGCATGCATCTTCCAGACTATATTACACACATAATTCACCAACCCAAAATTCTGGAATCCTTCATTTTAGTTCTAACATAGTAATCAGCTGCATCTGTTTTAAATAGAGCTAAGTTTTTATTGGCCTCAAATATTTTATTTTTATCCCAAAAAGCAAAATGTTAATTTCATAAATTAAGTATAAATTCTGTCCACAATACATTGTTTCTTTTGAGCATAAGACATTGATACAGAGTACATTTAGGATTAAGTGACAATACTACTGTATTATCAATCCAGTGTTAAGGAAAAAGTTATTCCACCATAAATCTATAAAACCTAGCAATGTTTGCCCCTATAATACATACATATGAATCAGATTTGTTTAGTGAAATTATTTTATTCTCCATCTTCCACTCATATGGCACTACAAACGGAAACAATTATACTTCCATCTTTTTTTCCATCTGTGTGTGTTCTAGGACAGATGCTTCAGAATATTTCCCCCCCTGACAACAGATGAAGAAAATACATCATCATCAAGACTTCTTTGGTTATGTCATTCTCTTGCACATAACCAGGCTTGCAGGTTCAAGGAGAAGAAATTTGACGGTGGTCAGTCTAAATGGCCTCAATACCAATGGCCTTATGTAGGCAATTGGAAGTTTTTAGCACATGCCAAAGCCCTAGAGTATCAGTAGAGAGAGATCACCACTTAACAATGACCAGCTAGATCCCCTATCAAAAGCCTCATCCGACAGTGCATGGACATTAGTTTCATAATGCTTAAAAGTATGGCGCAAAGCTTGGATGATTTCTTTGAAAGTTCTTGTTGGAATTCGGCAATCAGGAACTTACTTGTAACCAAAACAAAAAATCAAATCTCAGATGAGATGCTTTATTCAGATGAGAAAGGCTGATCTTAGAGCTGAAAGGTTTAGGTAGGTTTTTCATTTATTTGTAAAGTATTTATGTGCCTTTTATGAAGCAAAAGAGTCCTCTGTTCTAAAAGCAGCAGCTATGAGGTTAAATGCATGCAAGAGGCATGGAGATTGTTTAAACACACCATCCTGGAAGTTCAGATTAAATATATTCCACAAATTTTTTAAAAAGGTAGAAAGAGGACCAAACATCTGCCAGCCAGTGTGGCTAAACGCAGAGGTGAAGGAGGCTATTACAGGCAAAAAGGCATCCTTTTAAAAATGGAAAGCTAGTCCTAACGAAGAGACTAGAGAAGCGCATAAGCATTGCCAAATTAGATGTAAAACATTAATAAGATAGGCCAAGACGAAGTTTAAGGAGTGACTCACTAAAGACGCAAAAAATAATAAAACACTTTTCCAAGCAAGAAAGCTTGCTTACATTCGAAGCAAGTAGCCTGCTTAGAGTGAGTCAGTTAGGCCACTGGATTACAGGGGTGGGGGGGGTGATCAAGGAGGATGGTGACATCCTTGCTGAGGATGTTGGGGAGATACCCACGCTGGACTGAGTCTTTGTAGGTGAAGAACTGGAAGAACTGTCACAAATAAATGCAATTCTGGAGGCAGTTCTAAAGAAGGTTGACAAAACAAAACAGTAACAAATCATCAGGACCAGATGGTATTCATCCCAGAATTCTGAAGGAACTCAAATATGAAGTTACAGACCTAATATTTGTAATTTGTAACCTATCACTAAAATCTGTCACTGTACCAGAAGACTGGAAAGTAGAAAATGTAAGGCTAATATTTAAAAAGGGCTCCAAAAGGTGACCCTGGAAACTGCATACCAGTGAGCCTGACGTCAGCACTGCACAAACTGCTGGAAATGGTTAACAGAATTACTGAGTATATTGATAAACATGGCATAATGGGGAACAGTCAACAGGGATTTAGGAAGGCGAAATCATGCCTCACTAATATATTGGAATTTTTTGAGGGTGTAAATAAGCATGTGGATAAGGGTGAGCTGGTCGATATAGTGTACCTGGACTTTCAGAAGATGTTTGATAAGGTCCCTCATGCGAGTGTGTTGAGGAAATTAAGGAGTCATCGGATAACAGGTAGTATCCTGTCCTGGATCGACAACTGTTTAAAAGATAGGAAGCAAAGAGTAGGACTAAATGGTCAGCTTTCAGTAGAGAGAAGTAACTAGTGGAGTGCCCCAGGGATCTGTACTGGGACCGGTGTTGTTTAATATACTCATTAATGATCTGGAAAAGGGAGTAAAGAGTGAGGTGATCAAATCTGCAGATGACACAAAGTTATTCAAGGCAATTAAAAGCCCAAGCAGACTGTGAATCCAAGTGGCACATGAAATTTAATGTGGACAAGTGCAAAGTGATGCACAGAGGGAAAAATAACCGAAACTCTATGTATACAATTGCTGGGTTCTAAATTCGGAGTTACCACTCAGGAAAAGAATCTTGGGATTCATTGTGGACAATACACGGAAATCCTCAGCTCAATGTGCGGTGGCGGTCAAAAAAGCAAAGACTATTAGGAATCATTCAGAAAGAGATACAGAATAAAACTGAAGATATCGTAATCCCTCTATATAAATCTATGGCACAACCGCACCTGAAATATTTTGTGCAGTTCCGGACTCCCCTTCTTAACCAATACATAGAACTAGAGAAGGTACAGAGAAGGCCAACTAAAATGATGAGTATGGAATGGCTCCTGTATGAAGAGAGGCTTGATAGGTTGGGGCTCTTTAGCTTGGAAAAGAGATGACAGAGGGGATACGATACAAGTTTATAAAGTTATCGGTGGTGTGGAACACGTTAATAGGGAGCGGTTATTTACCCTCTCTAACAGTAATAGAATGACCAATGGAAATGACCCAGTAAAGATGATGTGCAGCAGAGAAGGTGCAGTAGCAGGGTTAATCGCTGTTAGGACGCGAGAGGGGATGGATCAAAGGGGCAGGTGGAGGAATTGAACGAAAAGAGGAGGAAGGTGACCTCATCAAGGGAAGGTAGGGAGAAGAAGAAGAGAAGAGAGGCAGGAGGGGTGGGGGAATAGCAGGGAAGAAAATGGGGAAGGGAGAGGGTTGAGAAGCAATAGCAAGGCAGCGTTTATCAATCTTGTTGAAAAAAAGAGAAAATCCTTTGCAGAGTGGGAGGGGGGGGGGAGGAAGAGAGAGAAACAGGTAGGCTTCAGAAGGGAAGTAAGTGTTAAGAGATGGTGGGGTTGCGGGAGTGAGATTCAATTAATGTGGAGTAATAATGGTCTTTGGCCAAGGAAAGGGTATCGCTAAATGCTGCACGGCTTTTGTCATGTGGGAAAACGAAGTCACAGAACTTTGGCCCCAATCATGTGGAGGATGCAGCGCTCTATTTTCCATCTCTGCATTCTCCACATAATCAGAGCCAAAGCCACGCAGCTTTGTTTTCCCACATGACAAAAGCCGCGCAGCATTTGCCTCTCGGAGTTTTTCTCCGGAGGCAAATGGTGCGTGCTGTGTCTCGCAAGAAAGCGGTCTAGGTCAAAGGAGTGGTCGTCATAATGCGTCAGGCAGGTAAAGGTCAAAAAAGGTCTGCAAGATGACCTCTTTTTTTGTTTTGTTTCAAAAAGGCACAGCAGAAGACACTGTTTAGGAGCAGCAGTAATAAGCTATAATTTCTAATCCTTTCTGGGGGGGGGGGGGGGGTGACCTGGGCCTTTTCCAGGGGACTGATGATGTGATTTCTTTAGTTAAGTGTCCTTTTAAAAACAACAACAACATTTCAAAACCAGCTTCTTCATCTGTCAGAGAATTCACACAGGAAGAGAAATGGCTGGAGTGGGGGAAAGCTTTACTGGCAGAAGGGCTGTGTAAACCGTAAAACTCGCTTAGCAAAGGGGTGTGGAGGTCAAGCAGTTTAGGGAAGTGTTGGGACACAGTTTGGACAAAGACGGGCAGGGCAACGGTTTGTCTGGCTTAGGAGAGAATTTACTGTATAGATACAAGAGTCCTGAACTTTTAAGATTTTTTTTTCAACCCAGGCTCATAGTTAAGCAATTTACTACTTTGAATTTGCATATATGTATCTCTACAAATGTTATGCATATTATGTTCAGCATTGTCCTGCATTTTGAGAGTCACTGTCCAGCATTTCAGAGTTCAGGGGTTGAGAGGTATTAATGTGTAGATGGCACACCGCTGCTTTCCACCACCTGCCACAGAATAAGAGTCAAAGCTTTATCTTGCCTAGCTATACCAAGCTGTGTTAAGTGCAACTCTGGAATCCATGGAGGTTGTTCATTTGTTTTTTAAATCTTGGGGTTTCCAGAGGGTATCCCTTAGACAGTTTGATAATGGATGTTTTTAGATGGGCGGCACCCACAGCTCGGTTCTGCCTCACACCCAGGCAGAGGCCACCAGATGTGCAGGCAGAGTAGAAGCAGACTAGGTGATGCCTGTCCCACTAGAACACCCTGCCTAAGCCTGGGGCACTGGCCAGAGGAGGAGCTGCAGTATGCCTACTTGTGGACGGTCGCTGCAGCTCCACTCCTGGCTGGGGGTTGCCCTGGGCCCACAGCTCTACAATGTAGCGGCAGCCTAAAGTGGCAGGCGATCCTCCTGCGGCTATGGTGTGGGAGAGGCGCACCGCATGGACAAACTGGGGGCCACAGCAGCTGCCAGGTCCGTATAAACCCGGTGCAGGCGGGGCTGGTCACCCCCAGGTCCATCTAAGAAGACACCCATGCTCCGTAGGCCCTGGAGAAGAGTAGAAAAGATTATATAATATGAGCATGCAAAAAATCCCAAGACAATACTTCCAGGCTTCAAACCACACAGACTGGACTGTCAAGCAATCCTACAGACAGCCAATAATTCAGCAGCTTCTGTATTTGCAACTTCCCAAGTATTTATCTTAAAGATTTTCCTCTTGATCATGAAGTAGCAGAACACTGCTAATCTGGTAACACGGTTTCTCTGGCCAAGTTCAAGTTTTAATCTGATAAAATCCCTCACAAAAGACCACTAAAGACATACAGTAAATGAGCCATGAGAAAAGTACTGTCCTATCCCAGTAATCAGCTACTGCCATTAGAAACTGTAATATATGCTAAAAAGCGAGGAGTCCATACACAATGAATACTTAGCCTTTTTGATCTATAGTGCACCCTAATCTAAAAGGCTCACAGCAGGAACCACCACCTAAAACAAAGTATTTAAAAACTATAATATCCAAACAACTATTTACATGCTTATTTTCCTCCCACTAAACAACTGACTAAACTGAAAAGTCTTACATTGCTTCTGGAAAACGCTCAGGCTTTGACAATCTCCAGGGTAATGGAGTTCCATAATTGTGGAGCAGCCACCAAGAATACCTTGCCTCGTGCCTTTGCCATACAAACTTTGTATAAAGATGCCACGCACTCACAGCTGACCTGGGAAATCACGATGGCAGATGGGGCCAGGGATGGCTTTTAAAATACGTAGGACTTGATCAGTTTAGTGCTACACTGGGACCCCGACATTTTTCTCCAGAAAAGTACTGGAAGCCAATGCAGACTCTGAGGCAATGATATAATGTGCCCCCAGCAGCCACTCTGATCAGAAGACAGATTGTTGCATTCTGCACCTGGTACAGCCTCCCAACAGTCCTCAAAGGCAGCCCCACATAAGAGTATATTACAGGCATCTACGCTCAAGATTACGAAGGCATCATGGCATAGCTACCATAGAGCGAGGGGACTCAGTTGACATGAGCACCAGTAAGGAAATTTTCACAGGGGGAGGGAGCAAGGTCAGCACACCACCACCTCTCCCCCCACTCTGAAAATTTCCTAGCAGCACTGAGGCTGCTTGCGAACAGCCCTGCCAAGAAGGACATTTTCAGAGTGCTGACCTCACCCACTTTTAAAACATCCTTCCTGGCAGGGTTGCTGCTGTTCCTGGGGGTAGGGCGGCACACTCAGAGCCTGGGCAGTGCTGCCTTTATAGGTATACCCTGCCCCTGCCTCCAGGAAACCCTGCTACTTTCCCCTTAAGAGGGCCTGTAATTGGGACGTGAGCCCAGCCCCAACACAACCTTGCTATACTACTGAAAAGCATGGATGGTATTGGCCATGTCTGACTCAAAGGGTTTCAGCTTTCTTACCAGATGGAGCTGGTGGCCATCTGGTGAGAAAGTTGAGCATCTCCAGAACCTGAAGTTGTCTGTGCAGCAGTGGATGCAGGAGCTTCACATAGCTATAAATCAAGCAACTGAAGGAGGCTAAACAATGTCAGTGGTAAGTGTTGCTATCTTCCCTTCATCACAAGGCCAGGCAACCATCATCATTTTGGTCATTCAGCTTGGCTCTACCTCGCCTAGCCCACAACTGCAGTAAGGCACCAAGCAAGCACCAAAACTGCAGTTCCTGGGCAAGATAAAAAATATAGAGCTGGATGTCATAAGCATACTGATGGAACCTCCCTCCAGATCTACACATGACCTCATCCAGCAACCTCAAATACAGAATGAACATGGGGGGGGGATGGGGGGGGGGGGGACGGGAGGGACACACAAAAATGAAGCCTTGTGTGAACCCACAAGAAGGTCCCAAGGAGACTAGCAGGCACCTACTAATGCTGCCCTCTGCGACCTCCCCACCAGGAACAAGGGGAACCAATCTAGAATAATCCTACAAACACTTGCCAGGTCATTCAGTCACGACAAACACCTCATGTACAATGATACCAAACACCACTGGAAGAGCTAATAAGATAAAGAACATACAGCTTTCCCTATTGAGCTCCAGGCATAGATCCTGCCTGAAGGAAGGAAGGATAGATGGATAAATAAAGCCGTAAGAGCAGTCTTGGTACTATAGCTATGAGGAGACTGATACAGATCCAGGAATCTGATAATGTCCAAGTGTGCCTTAATTAAGCTGCAAGTCAGCCACCTACTCACCACCTTTCCCAAAAAGGAAAGGTTCGAGACAGGGCGATATTGGGGAATTGTCAGTTTCTTGTGAATGGGATTGAAAGGACCACTTTAATTTTTTTCCTGATCATTCTTCCTGAAACTCAGGTGTGGAATCTTTGGCCTAGGGGCCAAATGTGGCCCCTGGCTAGTTTTTGTCTGGCCCTTGGACCCAGTTCTCACCCTACACACTGGAAAACTGAGCTCAGGATAAGGGAACAGAGAGGAGGGCATCCACACAAGGATAGGGGACAGATCCATGGCACAATCCATTGTCCGGACCCTGCTCTTCCCGAGCGCATCCCTGCCTCCAACTTCTACGTGATTCTTGGAGCTCGCACTAATTTTCTAAGTGGTCACTGGGAGGGAAAGGTTTCCTAACTGCTAGCCTAGGGAAAAGGCAATGGGGCAGGGGAGAACATGAGTTTTCAAACAACTAAAAAATGCCACAAGAAAAATGGTGAAAATTTGTTCTCCATCATCACAGAAGGCAAAAGAGGGAATGGGCTTAAAATTGCAGCAGTGTAGATTTTTTAAAATCAAATATTAGATGACCAAGGACAGTGCTTAACTTGTAAAAAAAGGGTCCAAGTCAGTCCCAGAAGCCACACATCACAGTTCAAGCTTGTCAGAGCAGGAAAGTGAACCTATTCTCCAGTTAGCAGCACAAACACTGGATTCCCCATTCCTCTCCACAACTGAATATAGGAGTTCTTGTGATTGAATCTATAGGACGTCCAGCACAGGGGGATGGGGCAGAAGAGCCATGAATGAAAACCATCCAAGTTTTTTCTGGCTTTCATTTCCAATGCCGAAATAGTCAATATCGTTTTTTTCCTGGTATTTCACATTTTGGGGTGGACACTCCTACCAGGAATATTCCCTTGAATTGCGAGGGGCTGAGCCCTTCAATTCAATTTATTATATGTGGCCAATGGCCATAGCAGAAAGTCATAATAGGCATAATGGCCATAGCAGAAAGTCAGCAGAAAATGAGCCCTGACAGCCCCCTCACCCCACACACACAAGATTAAGCCCTGCCCAAGAAGCTTGTAGAATCTCCTTCCCTGGATGTTTTCAAAACCTGTCTGGTGAAACATCTGTTTGCAATGCTATAGGCAGAGGATAGCCTACCTTAGAGCAGGTGGATGGACTAGATGACCCTTGAGGTCCCCTGACAATTCTATGATTTGAAGATTTCCAGTTAGCATCAGGTACACAGATTTAGATCACTACCTGAAGAAACCAAGTCCCGATACATCAAAGAAAAAAGAGTTATTGATTCTGTGCTGTGTTGAATAAGACTCAAATCTGCAGAACATTCTTTGACAACCAATTGTGTTGAGGGACAGATATACCCAGTGAAAAATGCCACACTCCTATTCATACCACATCTTTCCAGTTTATGTTATGGTAATCCTGAAAGATATCTAGCTTGTATTGGAAGTTCACTGAATTTAAGCTTGCAGTTCATGATTTTACATATAATGTTAGATAAGGGCTATGTTAGAGAAGCATATAACCAGGGACACATGTTCGCTGAGTTTTCACCATTTTGTCAATGGGGAAAAACAGGGTGTTTTCAAATGAGACGATTAGCCCGCTGGAGTCTATGTTCAGTCCGTGCAGCCCCCACCTCACATGTTTTAGCATGTAGAGCTAATAAAACAGGCAGCTCCCTACCCACATTTTGTGTGCTGGCGGTAGCCACCACAGGCAGCACCACTCAGTGCTTTCCCTCTCCACAGCCCTGACTCTGATGGAAAGGGGGGGGGGGGGTGTTTCCCACAGCCAGAGATGGCTTCTTCCCTGGCTGTGCCCCTACCCCGACTCCATGAGAACCAACACTTCTGTGCTGAGGTGGTTGTTTCCTGCACCCCCACTCTCCCCTCTTGTAGCAGCTTCACAGACGAGTGTGCAAGAGGGGAGTGCTGCTCCTGATAGAAAGGGGAGGTCAGTCAGGGAAGAAGGCTTCTTTGGCTGTGACCGCCCTTTCCATTAGAAGCAGCACTCAATCAGCTGTGAAGCCTCTGCAAGAGGAGAGCATGGAGGTACAGGAAGGACTTCTCTTGCCGCCACTTGTGGGTGAACCTAACAGATGGGAAGCAGATGCATGGGCGTGCATTAGCACACAATGGCCTGAATGGTGGGCCCAAGATGTCCTTGGACAATGACCTGAGTGGGGAGCGAGTGGAGGCTGCAGGCAAACATCTGGCGAACACCTAACACACAGGCAGGTGAACAACCTGGTGGGTGCTAATGTGGGCTATGGTCTTGTTTATTTTCACCCACAGAAAGCACAGGTCCCTGCACACAACCTATTTCACAACCAGAAACTGGTAGACACAAGCTTTTAAAGACTAAAGAGGAGCTGCCAAGGGAAGGGAAAGAGAAAACAACAATCACCCAACTAAAAGAAAGCTGTTTTTACTGCAGCTGAATGCTCCTAAACTTGCAAGGTTCATTTTTTTTATAAATATCAATGGAGGAAAGCTATCCTACTTTTCTGCTTCTCTCTTATCCAAAATACTACCAAGTCTAATTGCATAAGAGCAAACTGTGGCTGCTTAGGGGTTCCTCTGCTCTCATTCCTTATTGGCACAGATGTACAATAGGACAACAGAGTCTTTGTTAGCTCTCAGCAAAACCATTTATATACAGATTCATCTAAGGAATGGTTCCACTCTTTATGCGCTTCCCCTCTTCTCCCGAAAAAGGAAACAAAAAACCACAAGTACCCAACATCTAAACTCCATAAGATTTATCACATTTATTTTGTTCAGTTTACTTTAATACGATTTGTTCTGGTGCACCATTCAGCAACGATAGCTTTAGGAGTGTCAGCCAGATGCGCTCCATTAGCAATATGAGCATCCTGGAGAGTGTCCAAAGGAAGGATGGGAGAAAAGCACATTCAGGAGTCTACAACTGGTATGTAGGATTCTGTTTGGGGAGATGCCAATATAGACACATACATCAGGGTGTTAGCCACACAAGCATCAGTAAGCAAAGGAAAAATTAAAATTGCAAAGAGGGAAACACAGTAATGCCCCAACAGCAGGACCAGATCCAAGTAAGCGCGTAGACACGCCTCTGTGTAGTGTCTGCGAATAAGCTTGAAAAAACAACATGAGGGAGATGCACTGGCATAAAGATACAGAGACACAGTTTCCAGTGCAGACAGCCCCCCGCCTCTGGAGCACTCACTGCAATCCAGGAGAGGTGTGGGGCAGCTCCCCCAACACATGAGACCCTTGAACAAACTAGAACCATGATGCATGCACTTGCAGGGACTGCAATGCAGGAAACTCTGGTCCCTGGAGATTATGCTTAATTGAACATAGTTTTTAACAATCTAACACTTCCCCTTTTACTAATGGACGTCTGAGGGGGCCCAGAATGGTAGGACCTGGTGCAAGTTAGTGCATGTCTAAAGGGGGACCATGTAATGGGGGGCAGGAATGGAGGATAAACAGTTGGGGTGTCCATCTCACAGATCAGGGCAGCTGCAGCTTTACGTTGGGTGCCTCCCTAAGGTGAGAGGGGCGGTACTGGGTAAAGGCCCACCCACAGTGATCATGCTGCAGTGCATTCAGGTGGCACACAGCAATAACTTGGCCCCCCCTTGCCCTTTGCGTACCATATCCTGGTGCAGGCACAGAACAGCAGCTCTTTCTGGTACTGGTATAGCCAGGAGCAGAGAGTCAATTTTCAGTTTCCTAAATAGTTACACTTCACCGGGACCAGATAGTATTCACCCCAGAGTTATGAAGCAACTCAAATATGAAAATGCAGACCTACTATTGATAATTTGTAACTTGTATCAAATGCAATAACAGCATTTAAAAAGGCCTCCAGAGGGAATCCTGGAAACTACATACCGGACGTCAGTGCTAGACAAACTAGTGGAAATGGTTGCAAAAAACAGACTCATCCATACTGAGAAACATGACATACTGAGGAAGAGCCAACATGGATTAGCAAAGGAAAGTTGTGCCTCCCTAATCTACTGGATTTTTGAGGGTATAAATAATTTGCAGATGACACAAAGTTATTCAAGGTAGTTAAATCCCAAGCAGAGTGTCTGGAAGTGCAGGAGGACCTTACGAGACTGGGTGACTGGGCATCTAAACGGCAGATTAATTTGATGTCAACAAATGCAGAGTGATGCAAATAGGGGAAATAATCCAAACTATATGTACACAATTCTGGGTTCTAAATTAGGGATTACTACTCATAGCACTAGCAATGTACCTGGCGCTTTACAAAGTAATTGAATAGATACAGTCCCTGCCCTAGGGTTTACAATCTGAGAGACTTGGGGGGGGGGGGAGGAAGGGGAACAGAGGGAGAGACAAGGATTGTAACATTCACGAGGATGCGAGGTCCCAGGTGCACGCACTTGGCTTGGTTACATCAAGAATGATGGCTGGTTGGTCCATGTGGTGAGGATATGAGTACACAGACCTTAGCTAACAGATTGTACTGGATGGAGGGTATCAGCAGGAGTTAGGTGAGGGGAGCAAGATGCTGGGGAGGGCAGAGCGGAAGAGGTGGGTCTTGAGGAGGGATTTGAAGGTACGAAGCGAGGGGGTGAGGCGGATGTGGGCAGGGAGGGAGTTCCAGGCATTGGGGGCAGCTAGGGAGAAGGGAC
>QEPC01013874.1:3782718-3793699 GCA_003113815.1 Sphenodon punctatus | reverse complement strand
GAGAGCGGGGGAGGCCAGTGAGAAGGAGGCTACAGTAATCGAGACAAGAGATGACCAGGGCATGAACAAGGGTTTTGGTAGAGGAGACAGCGAGAAAAGGGCAAATCTTAGCAATGTTATGGAGGGAGAAGCGACAGGATTTGGCAACCAAGTCGATGTAGGTTTTAAAAGAAAGGGATGAGTCAAAGATGAAGCCTAAGGTATGGGCTTGGGGGATGGGAAGAATGGTGACCCCATCGATGAGGATCGACAGGGAAGAGGGAGATGAAGGATGGGGGGGGTGAGGGTGGGGGAAGAGATCAGGAGTTCAGTTTTAGTCATGTTGAGTTTGAGCTGACGTTGAGACATCCAGGTAGAGATAGAGACACAGCTGATGAGGCGAGCTTGAATAGATGGAGAGAGAGAGGGAGGGAGGGAGGAGAGAGAGAGAGAGAGAGTTGAGTGTCATCACCATAGAGGTGATATTGGAAGCCATGGGAGGCAATAGATACAGAGGAAGAGAGGGCCATGGTCAGAGACTTGGGGAACACCAACCAAGAGTAGAAGGGAGGTGGAGTTGTCAAGAGACTAATTGGAGGAGCCATCAGAGAGGTAGGAGGAGAACCAGTCGAGAACGGAGCCACAGAAGCCAAGGGAGCGAAGTGAATCCAGCAAGCGTGAGTGGTCAACAGTATCGAAGGCAGCAGAGAGGTCAATGAGGACAAGAATGGAATAGAGACGATAAGATTTAGCCACAAGATGATCATTGGCAATCTTAGCAAGAGCAGTTTCAGTAGAGTGAAGGGGGCAGAAACCAGATTAGAGGGGGTCAAGGGAGGAGTTGGCGGAGGGGAAGTCGAGGCAGCGGGAGTAGACAACATGTTCAAGAAGCTTGGAAGCAAAAGAAAGGAGTGCGACAGGACGGTAGCTAGAAGGGTCAGAGGGGACTTTTTGAGGATAGGAGAGACAGTGGCGTGCTTGAAGGCAGATGGGAAGGAGCCAGTAGAGAGGGAGAGGTTGATGATATGCAAGAGGGAAGGGGCGACTGTGGGAACAATGGAGGTCAGGAAGTGGGAAGGGATGGGGTCAAGGGGGCAAGTGGAAGGGTTGGAGGAGAGCAGGGATGAGATTTCCTTAAGGGAGGTGGGAGGGAAGGAGGACAGGAGAGAAGGAGGGGAGGAGGGAGAGGCGTCATTGTAGACAATACATTGAAATCTTCTGCTCAATGTGCTCCAGTAGTCAAAAAAGCAAACCAAACATTAGGAATTATTCAGAAAAGGATAGGGACCACCACAGGAAATAATATATTGGGTCTCCCTATAACCCCATGGTGCGACCACACCTTGAATAGTGTGTGCAGTTCTGGCTGCCACATCTCAAAATGTTATAGTAGAACAAGAAATGGTACAGAGAAGGGCATGGATCAGCTTCTGTAGGATGAGAGGTTAGGGCTCTTCAGCTTGGAGAAAAGACAACAGAGGGGATATGATGGGAGTTTATAAAATCATGAGTGGTGTGGAACAAGTAAGTAGTACCAGAACTAAGGGACACTCCATAAAATTAATGGGCAGCAGATTTTAAAAAAGTATTTTTCACTCAACACACAATTAACATGTGGAATTTGTTACCAAAGGATGTGATCAAGGTCAGTAGTATAGGTGGGTTTAAATAAGGATTGGATAAGTTCTTGGAGTGTAGGTTTAGCCAAGTAACCTCTGACTTTTGGGAGCTGGAAGTGAACAATAGAAAATTAATTGCCCCATTAAGGACCTGTTGGGTACTTCTCCCAAGTGACCTAGATTGGCCACTGTTGGAGACAGGTGCAGGGCTCAATGGACCACTGGTCTGACGGAGCATAGCACTTATGTTTGTGTAGGTCTTTCACGCAGCACCAGACAACAGTAACTTTTTTTTCTTTTCTTTTAAAGTTATTTTAAATGGCGGGGGGGGCGGCGCCACACACAAAAAGGGAAAAGAAAATTTTTTAAAATTTATATATGTATATATACTACTTAGTAGAAGTATTCATTTTTTTTAAAAAATGTGTTAGATTTCAAGTTTCTGAAATCCTGAAACAAATGCCACAACAATGGTTAACAGAAAGGCAGGTGCATACACCGCTGTCCCCTTTCTCCCCTTATCTCTGTCCAAAACTCTGCTGCCAGGGTCATCCACCTCGCCCGTTGTTTCGACCACGTGCAGCCCCTCCCCTCCTCGCTTCACTGGCTCCCCCTTCCTGAACAAATCCTGCACAAGCTCCTAGTCTTCACCTATAAAGCTCTTCACAACCTTGCTCCGTCCTACCTCTCTGCACTAATTTCCCTCCGTGCTCCATTCTGTGAACTCCGCTCCTCCTCTGTCCCCTCTCTCGCCCTCCCATGCCTCCCTGCTCCCCTAACTGCCTTCATCCCTTCTCCCTAGCTGGCCCCCACACCTGGAACTCCCTCCCTGCCCACATCTGCCTCGCTCCCTCCCTTCGTACCTTGAAATCCCTCCTCAAGACCCACCTCTTCCACTCTGCCCTCCCCGACATCTTGCTCCCCTCACCTAACTCCTGCTGATACCCTCCATCCAGTACGATTTGTTACCTAAGGTCTGTGTATTCATATCCTCACCACATGGACCAACCAGTCATCATTCTTGATGTAACTACTAAGCCAAGTGCATGCACCTGGGACCTTGCATCCTCATGAATGTTACACTCATTGTCTCTCCCTCTGTTCCCCTTCCTTCGTCCCCCCCCNCTCACTCCCCTCCCCTAACTCCTGCTGATACCCTCCATCCAGTACAATCTGTTACTTAAGGTCTGTGTCCTCATATCCTCACCACATGAACCAACCAGCCATCATTCTCGATGTAACCAAGCCAAGCACGTGCACCTGGGACCTCGCATCCTCGTGAATGTTACACCTTGCCTCTCCCTCTGTTCCCCTTTCTTCGTCTCCCCCCCACCCCCGTCTCTCAGATTGTAAGCCCTAGGGCAAGGACCATGTCTACTCCATTATTTTGTAAAGCGCCAGGTACATTGCTGGCGTTACATAAATGCTTGCTAATAATAATAATGAAATCACTCCACAGTTATGTTTTGCCAAGTATATACCAAACAAAAAAATCCAGCCCTTGATCACTCTAGTTAACACTGATCATTGTTTCTATGCAACAAAACAACGATGTCTCGTCTCCAACAAGTCATCATATATTTTTAGTAAAAAGCCCTTCACCTTTGAAGCGGAAAAGCCATCCGTAACCTCAAATTTGAGATCAATCGTCACCACTGATAAATCATCCGGGGGATGAGAGAATAGTGGTGGAAGTCTGAGGAATGAATGTGGAGGAATCTATTCTAGCTCATACAAAGCTCTTAGTTTCAACAGGTTCCAACTGAATTAAATAATTGAACTTCCCAAACGTAGATAGTGTTTGCAATAAAACTCTTGTAAAGAAAACAAAATTTGTTGTGGGAGTAGCTAGAGTCAAACATGGTACCCATCAGTGACAATTTACTGAACTACTTTAAGAGTACATGTTCAGTTACAAAAACAGATACGCAGAAGTGTTGGTGAACAAAGAGGCCTATTAATACCAGGAACAGTTATATAGATAGCTTTTGAGTTCCATACTCTCCCAAAACTTTTATTCTCTTAACTATTCAGATACCTGGACCCATATCAGTCTGGCTTTTGTCCCACACATCTGGCCTGGGACGGCAATCTGCAACTGAAGATCAACAGAAGAAGCTGCACCTTGTTGATCGTGTTATCTTTCACTAGCCTTTGGCAACTTGCCGCAAGGCGTTGTGGACATGACTGTGGGACCTAGCAGTGGCGTGTGGGACTCAAGTGGTTCCATTCATTCCTGTTGGGGAGGTCCCAATGTGTGGTGATGGGCAATTGCTCATCATCCTCTTGGGACCGTCCCTGTGGAGTTCCACAGGGCTCCATTTCATCTCCCCTCCTGGGTCAACGAATATCTGAGGCAGCTGGAGGAGATCATTCAGAGGTTTGGAGTGAGGTGCCATCAAGAGGCTGATGACACCCTGCTCTACCTCTCTTTTTCATCTGACCCTGGTCCTATGGCCTCAGCGTTTGCCCAGTGCTTGGCTGCCATTGGGGACTGGATGCAGGCAAGTCAATACAAACCAAATCCAGACAAGGCTGAAGTGATAATGGTTGGTCTGCCCTGTGACGTGCGAGGGGATTGGGACTCCCATCATTGATGATGTTCAGTCTCCACTGCTTACCAAGTTTCATAACCTTTGAGTGCTGCTGGATCGCTTGCTGCAAGAATCAAGTCAGGCCACCGTCATCCATGCCTTTACAGTCTCAAAGTTAGACTACTGCAATGTACTCTATGTGAGACTGTCCTCAAGAACTGTTCAGAGGCTGCAGCTCATGCAGAACAAGCAGCCCAGCACCTTCCAGAAGTAGGTTGCGGTCACCATGAGCACATAGCACCTGTGCTTCAGAGTTGCATTGGCTCCTGGTCACAGTTCAAGGTGCTGCTTTTTGGCTTTTAAAGTACTAAGCAGCCCAGGTGCCACGTGTTTGAAAGACTGCTTCTTCTACTATGCTCCATCAGTCAGCTGGGAGGGCCCTTCTGAAGGTAACATCTTTGCCTACCAGGTTCATATGGCAAGGGCGCAAAGGATTCTTGCTTGTTGCCCCGTATTGAATTCTCCCTTCCCCTGAAGAGTCATCAAAGCACAGGTGTTTACCAAAAAGAAAGGTCTTTTATTGCCTTTGGAAAAGGTAAAGCATTCTGCAGGTGGAGATGGGGGATTTCTTGGAGTTTTGTGTTTCATGTTGTAACCTGCCCCGAGTCTTAGGAAAAGGCAGGATATGATCTCAAATAAATATTCAGCATTTGATAATTGAATCCAACTAAAAAGGGTTACTTTTTGAAAAAAAATCCAAGCATTCCTTATTTGATCTGCGAGAATAAAATGAGAATGAGACTCGTCTTGTTGCCCTTTGCCCACTGACTCAAGGCCCATTCACACAATACCTTTTTCCTTTGCAACTCACCATGCATTCTTAATCCGTTTACCTTGCCCAGTAACAATCCTGTCGCTTCTCCCTCCACAACATTGCCAAGATCCGCCCTCTTCTGCCTGGCTCCTCTGCCAAAACTCTCATCCACGCCGTCGTCATCTCATGCCTCGACTATTGTAACCTCCTCCTCACTGGCCTTCCCCCCCTTATCTCTGTTCAAAACTCTGTTGCCAGGATCATCCACCTAGCCCATCGGTCTGACCACATGCAGCCTCTCCTCTCTCCACTGGCTACCTCTTCCTGAGCGCATTCTATACAAGCTCTTTGTATTCACCTACAAAGCCCTTCACAACCTCACTCCCCCCTACCTCTCTGCCTTGATCTCCCTCCGAACCCCTGCTCAAGCCCTCCGCTCCTCCTCCATCCCCTCCCTCACCCTCCCACGCCTCCCCTGCTCCCACAACCACCTTTGTCCCTTCTCCCTCGCTGCCCCGCACGCCTGAACTCCCTCCCTGCCCTCATCCGCCTGGCTCCCACCCTCCACACCTTCAAGTCCCTCCTCAAAACCCACCTCTTCCGCTCCGCACCGCCCTTCCTAACTCCTGCTAACCATTCCCACCCAGGATTATCCCTCACCTGCTATTTGTAAACTCCCAACTTACTGCAACCAAGCCAAGAATGTGTACCTGGGCTTTCGCATCCTCATGAATGTCGCATCCCTTGTCTCTCACTCTGTTCCCCCTTCCCTGTCTCCCCTCCCCCTGTCTTTAGATTGTAAGCCCCCGGGCAGGGACCCTGTCTATCTTATTCTTTGTAAAGCGCCAGGTACATTGCTGGTGCTATATAAATGCTTATAATATAATAATTCCTACATCGGCCAATTTCCCCGCCACCTTTGGTATTTCTCAGTGAAATATCCCTGCATGCAGTAGTATGGAAGTAGCAAGGGAAGAGAGAATCCCTGCTCCAGAATGGTGCTCATACCTTTATGTTCACAGAGGAAGGGAGCGGTAAACAAGAAATGACATATCAGAGATTGAAGCAGGATTAATATTGTAAAGGAAGCAAACTGTACTCTGGAATCTCTGTGGATATAAATTCCATGTATAACGGGGAAGTATATAGCAGTCAGCCTATACTATCGTCCTCCTGATCAGGACAGCGAGACTGACTATGAAATGCTACGGAAGATTAGACAGGCTACTAAAGTCAGAAATGCAGTTGGAAATAATGGGTTATTTCAGTTACCCTCATACTGAATGGGTGAATGTCCCCTCGGGGTGGGATATAGAGGTAAAATGTCTAGATGTCACAAGTAACTGCTTCCTGGAGCAGCTCGTCCTGGAACCAACAAGAGAAGGAGTCACTTTGGATCTAGTCCTAAGTGGAGTGCAGGATTTAGTGCGAGGGGTATCAGTGCTAGAGCTGCTGGGCAATAGTGATCATAATGTAATCAAATCTTACACACTCACAGGAGGGAAAATGCCAAATAAAACCACAGTGGTTTTAACATAACTTTAGAAAAGAGAACTATGTAAAAATGAGAAAACTAGTTACGGGGAAAACTTAAAAGGAGCAGTTGCAATAATTAAATATCTACAGGCAGCATGGACACTATTTAAAAAACACCATCTTGAAAGCTCAGATTAAAATGTATTCCACAAATTAAAACAGGTAGGAAACGGACCAAACGTCTGCCTGTGTGGCTAAATGGTGAGGTGAAGGAGGCTATAGGAGCCAAAAAGGCTTTTAAAAAATGGAAACAGTCCCAATGAGGTAAATACAGAACAGCATAAGCGTTGCCGAAGTAGATGTAAAAAGTTAATAAAACAGGCCAAAAAGGAATTTGAAGAGCAACTTGCTAAAGATGGTAAAACTAATAATACAAACTTTTTCAAGTACATCAGAAGCAGGAAGCCTGCTAGAGAGTCACTTGGGCCATTAGATGACCAGGGGGTGAAAGGGGTGCTTAGGGAGGAAAAGGACATTGCAGAGAAGGTGAATGAGTTCTTTGCTTCGGTCTTCACTGCTGAGGATGTTGGAAAGATACCCACGCCTGAACCTTAGTTGTAGGTGATTAATTGGAAGAGCCGTCACAAATCAACGTTACTCTGGAGAAGGTTCTAGAGCAGGCTGACAAACTCAATACTAACAAATCACCAGGACCAGATGGCATTCACCCCAGAGTTCTGAAGGAACCCAAATATGAAATTGCCTACTGTTAATTTGTAACCTATCACCAGGGCCCCGAGGGAAACGCGGGTCTGCGAATCGCATATTTCCCGCGGAATTCCCCTCCCCCCGCGGAATCTCCTGCCCCGCTTACCCCAGCGCAGAATTTCCAGCCTGCGCTGCGGGGACGCGGGGCAGGAGATTCTACGGGGGAAGGGGAATGAACAAACCCTCGGGGCTTCCCCTCCCCAGCCTCCCCACTTGCCAGGGCCCTTTAATTTGCTTACCAGGGATGGCAGCAGCAGCTGCTCCGTCCAGCGTGCTCTTTTCCTGCTCGTACTTCCTGGCCCCTCCCGACGGGGCTCTCAGGGCGACGCAGCCGGATGACGTCATCTGGCTGCGTCGCCCTGAGAGCCCCGTCGGGAGGGGCCAGGAAGTACGAGCAGGAAAAGAGCACGCTGGACGGAGCAGCTGCTGCTGCCATCCCTGGTAAGACAAATCCTTTTGGGGTTTTTTTGGGGGGTGGGAGTCAAGCACGCCCCAGCAGCTGGGGAGGGCAAGCCCCGGCAGCTGGGGAGGGGAGGCCCTGAGGGTTTACCAGTGCGGGGGGAGGAGGCGGCAAACCAAGCCTCCCCGCCCCCCCCGCATGGTAAATCGCGCCGAGGCGCAGAATTGGCCCCTGACTCCCGCGGAATTTTTAAAAAAATTCCGCGGAAGAATCGGGGCCCTGCCTATCACTAGAATCTGCCACTGTACTGGAGGACTAGAGAGTGACAAATGTAACCCTGTTATTTAAAAAGGGTTCCAGAGGTGAACCCTTGGAAACTACAGACCAGTAAGTTTGATGTCTGTGCTGGGTAAAATGGTGGAAACTATCATTAAGAACAGAATCGTTGGGCATGTTGATAAACATGGCTTAATGGGGGAAGAGTCAACATGGATTTAGTAAATGTAAGTCATGCCTCGCTAATCTGTTGGAATTCTTTGAGGGTGTAAATAAGCATGTGGACAGGGGAGACCTGGTAGATATACTGTACCTGGATTTCCAGAAAGCATTTGATAAGGTCCCACATAAAAGACTCTTGAGAAACTGTTTAAAAATCATGGGATAGGAGTTAGTGTCTTACTATGGATCGGTAACTGGTTAAAGGATAGGAAGCAAAGAGTAGGACTGAATGGTCAGTTTTCACAGTGGAGAGATGTAGAAAGTGGTGCACCCCAGGGATCTGTATTGGGACCGGTGCTGTTTAATATATTCATTAATGATCTGGAAAAAGACGTTAAGAGTGAAGTGATCAAATCTGCAGATGACACCAAGTTATTCAAGGTAGTTCAAACACGAGAAATGGCAGATGAGATCTAA
The DNA here is from genome assembly GCA_003113815.1 of Sphenodon punctatus. NCBI lineage: Eukaryota > Metazoa > Chordata > Lepidosauria > Sphenodontia > Sphenodontidae > Sphenodon > Sphenodon punctatus. Next base: position 3,785,194 of record QEPC01013874.1, on the reverse strand, counting down.
TGTGGACAAGTGCAAAGTGATGCACGTAGGGAAAAATAATCCAAACTATGAGTACACAATGCTGGGTATTAAGCTAGGCGTTACTACTCAGGAAACATATCTAGGAGTGATTGTGGACAATACACTGAAATCCTCAGCCCAGTGTGCAGCAGCAGTCAAAAAAAAGAAAACAGAACGTTAGGAGTTATTCGCAAAGGGATAGAGAATAAAACTGAGGATGTCATAATGCCTCTATACAAATCAATGGTGCGACCACACCTGGAATATTGTGTGCAGTTCTGGTCGGCCTCCCTCAAAAATGACATAGCTGAACTAGAAAAGGTACAGAGACGGGCAACGAGAATGAACAAGGGTATGGAACAGCTTCTATACAAAAAGAGAGGCTTGACAAGCTGGGTCTCATCAGCTTAAAGAGAAGAGAAGACTGAGAGGAGACATGATAAGAGGTTTAAAAAAATCTTGAGTGGTGTGGAACGAGTAGACAGGGAATGGTTATTTACTCTCTCAAAGAGTACTAGAACTAGGGAACACTCCATGAAACTAGTTGCCGGCAGATTTAACACAAATCAAAGTACTTTTTCACTCAATGTATAATTAACTTATGGAATTTGTTGTCAGAGGACGTTGTCAAGACCAGTGGTATAGCTGGGTTTTTAAAAAGGACTGGATAAGTTCTTGGAGAGTAGGTTCATTAATGGTTATTAACCAAGTAGCTTACAGGATGAACTACTTACTTTTGGCAGCGAACAACAGGAAATGGATTGCCCATTGTGACTGTTGGTTCTTCTCCCACGCGATAGAGATTGGTCACTGTCAGAGGACAGGATGCTGGGCTTGATGGACCATTGGTCTGACTCAGTATGGCACTACTTATGTTCTTATGAAGCTTGCTCCACAATAATCAAACCACATAACTTCACTGCCACTTTTCAGAATCAGACTGCTGCAAGCATACCCTTTAGATCAGGACTCATTCACACAACATTCTCTCAAGAGTGGGCACAAGCACAAACCCACTTTGAGTGCTGTATTACATTGCTTTCTGTGCTCCTTTATGATCCCTTATTCTCAGTCACCTGGGCCACTGAAGAAATAACCAGCTATATGCAGGAATGGTACATGGATTTTTGCTGCCATATGCAGCCCTAGCTCCCCACCACCTCTTCTGCCCCCAATCTCGCTGTGGAACAGCAGCAGAGGCAGCTGCAGTTTTTGCCGCCCCCTTCAACTTGCCACCCTAGGTGGCCACTCACACTGGTCCTAGCTGCATGAATATATTGCTACAGAGCAAGTCACACACATTAATCAAATGGTGAGTTTGTAAGGGAAACTATTCTTCAGGTGGCAAGTGCTATACAGGAGCATAGAAAAGGTAGATTTTACACAACACACTGCAAGGACCTGTGATTAGACCCATCTGCTTATAGCGCCACAAGGACAACAAAAAAAATCATCTCATGGGCTGCAAGTACATTTTGAATGAAACTTCTTGTTACACAGCATTTTTATTTATCTATCTTTAAAAAGGGCGGGGGGGGGAAGAAACTTGCCAATTTCCTTACGACAGGCTCCATGGGACCAGGAGAGCCAGTCACTGGTGTACAGAGTGTTTAAATTAATTATTATTATTATAAACATTTATATAGTGCCAGTCGTGTGACCTGGTGCTGTACAGAACATAGAAATAGACGTGGTCCCTGCCTGTGGCTTACAATCTAAAAGACAAGAAGGGGGAGACAGGGAGAGGGGACAGTGGGAGAGACGGAAGACAGACAGACAAACATTCAAGTGGCTGCAAAGACCCAGGTGCATGTGCTTGGCTTGGTTACAATCAGGTTGGTTGCAACAGTCTGCAGAGGAGGGCAGACAGTAGGTATATGGGAACGTCTAGCAGGCATTGGGAAAGGCGGCGAGGAAAAGGTAGGTCTTGAGGAGGGATTTGAAGGAGCGGGCAAGGCAGATGTGGGCAGGGAGGAAGTTCCAGGCATGGGGGGCAGCGAGGGAGAAGGGTCGAAGGTGATTAGGTGAGCAGGAGAAACGAGGGAGAGTGAGGGAGGGGACAGAGGAAGAGCGGAGAGCACGTGCAGGAGTGCGAAGGGAGATTAGGTCCGAGAGGAGCTTGTTTGTGGAGAGATTTGAATGTGAAAACCAGGAGTTTAAACAGGATACATTCAGGAAGGGGGAGCCAGTGAAGAGAGAAGAGGAGAGGCTGCACATTGTCGAAGCGACGGGCAGAGTGAATGACCTTGGCAGCGGCGTTTAGGATTGCGATAAGGGGGAACAGGTGAGAGCAAGGGAGGCCAGCAAGGAGGAGGTTGCAGTAATCGAGGTGAGAGATAACCATGGCATGAACAAGGGTTTTGGCCGAGGAGGTAGAGAGAAAGGGGCGGATCTGAGTAATGTTATGGAGGGCGAATCGGCAGGATTTGGCAACAGAGTCAATGTAAGGTTTAAAAGAGAGGTGCGTGTCAAAGAT
>QEPC01013874.1:3727106-3780001 GCA_003113815.1 Sphenodon punctatus | reverse complement strand
GGAGATATCAGAGAGGCAGTTGACGAGGCGTGAGCGGACAGAAGAGGAGAGAAAAGAGGTAGAAAGATAGAGTTGGGTGTCATCAGCATAGAGATGGTATTGGAATCCATGGGAAGCAATAATTTTGCCAAGGGACAGGGTGTAAATAGAGAAGAGGAGAGGGCCAAGGACAGAGCCTTGGGGGACCCCAACCGAAAATTAGACCTGGAAGAGGCAGACTGGGATCCATGAAAATGTCTTGACAAGGAGACTGCACCGATAGACTTAAGGTCCACCCTGATTAACTGTAAATCTGAATTAAAAGACTGAATTTGAGAGACTGGAACCCTGGCCAGACAACAGTAAGTTCTGATCATAATTTACCTTATAATGCGATCAAGTATTAGCAAGAAAAGCACCAAGACCAGTTCAAAGGAAAATGAGAAATATTATTTATTTCACAATTATCTCCAACTTATTCTCCTACCACATGGTTTTGCACTTGTTTGCTACTACATGGTTATAATGCCACTCAGTACACAATCTTTTAACAGAACAGCACATCCTGCCAGTTAGCACGGATAAGAGTCCAATTGAAGAAAATAGACTTGCCCCCACGCTAACTGTTAGCACTCTCGAGATCCTGCTGGAGGATCATGTTGTGCAATTTCAGTTCTCACAACAAGAAGAGGAAAGCTATGGGAAAATGAGAATGCATTTAATGGGAGCCAAAGATATAAAGTACAGCAAATATTCCATATATGGTATTTTGCTCCCAAAGTACTTCAATCTTTTTTTCTTACCCCCCCAAAAAAATCTTACTTCAAGCTATATTTCTGTTATTTGAGTACATTAACTATGAAAAAACCCTAATTTTTAAAGAAGACTTGGTAATTATTCCATCGCAGAAGCCATATTTAATTAATTGTGTAGAAATATTTCCAGCTGCGTTTCATTATGGGAATAAAAACTCATGTTATCGCCACTTTATGATCGACAGGACATTGGTTTTTGCTATTCACTTGAATGATCCGATGCAGTTTCTTTTTACATAATACACAATATTGTACTCAAAAGAAGGAAAGAAGGCGCATCTAGATAGCATTGGTTTCCTGGACCCTTTTCAATCTGGGTTCTGCCCCGGCTATGGCACCGAGACAGCGTTGGTGGCCTTGGTAGACGATCTCCGCCAGGAGATGGACGCAGGATGTTCGACATTTCTTATCCTGCAAGATCTCTCGGCCGCTTTTGACACCGTGGACCATGGGCTGCTGTTGAGACAGCTGCGTGACCTGGGAGGTCTGGATGGGACTGTTCTTGAATGGTTCCGCTCATCCCTCTCGGGAAGAAGCCAGCGGGTAGTGTTAGCTGACGCATCTTGCCCCCGCGCTTTATCCTGCGGTGTTCCGCAGGGTTCCATTCTGTCTCCATTATTATTTAATGTATATATGCAGCCCTTGGGGGAGGTCATGAGAGGGTTCGGGGTGCAATGTCACCAGTGGTGGTGGGGAGAGCGAGGGGGGTGTCGGCCCCCCCTGATCGGGGGGGGTTCACCCTCCTATAGCTCAGCAGGTTCAGAGTCTGGGAGTGATATAGGACTCAGACCTCCGCCTGGATCGACAGGTGGAGGTGGTGGCGAAGGCCGCCTTCCACCAGTTGTATCTGGTGCGGAGGCTGCATCCATATGTCTCCGGCCTAGACCTGGCCTCCCTCATCCATGCCTTTGTCACCTCAAGGCTAAACTACTGCAATGCGCTCTACCCGGGGCTGCCTTTGTTCAGAGGCTGCAGCTAGTGCAGAATGCGGCGGCCCGGTTCCTGTCGGGGACAGGTTGTTGGGAGCACATAACACCCGTGCTCCGGACTCTGCACTGGTTGCCAATAGCGTGCCGAGCCAGGTTCAAGGTATTGGTATTGATCTATAAGGCCCTTCACGGTCTGAGCCCCTCGTACCTCAGGGACTGCCTCGCCCTCCGCGCCCCAGAGCGGCTCCTTCAGTCTGCCGGGGGTGCCTTCTTGGAGGTCCCCCGTGTTAAGCAGGGGGCCACAATGGAGAGGGCATTCTCGGTGGCCGGGCCACACCTTTGGAATTCCCTTCCGGAGGAAGCTCACCTGGCCCCAAGGCTTTTAACATTCCGGCGAGTTTGTAAAACCTGGCTGTTCGCCCAGGTCTTTGGGGGAGGGTGGGTTAGGGTTTTTATCTCCATCCTACCTTTATTTATTGTTTATTTTGTCCTAGCCCTGTTCTTAATTGTTTATATTATTATGATTGTTTTAAATTTATATTACTGTATTTTTTATTCTTTTAAAATTGTTAGCTGCCCCGAGCAGTTTTACAGGAGGGGTGGGGTATAAACTGATAAAATAAAAATAAATAAATAAAATATAAGAAATACATGGATAAAACTGGTCAGATACTTGGATACAAAGATCACGTCTGGCATGCACCATCCTATTCCAGTCATAGTAGCTTGATCGCAATACGACAGAGGTGATGCTAGTTGGCGAGATTGGTGATCTGGGTGAGGAAGTCTCCCCAATTATTGGGGATGTCTGCCCTACTTTGGTTCCATCTGTGCGGAGTCTAGGGATTCCCAGATGTTGGCTGTGACCATTGGCGTCTTTCACTAAGTACACCTGGTGAAAAGGCTCCGCCCATGTGTCTCACTCTGATATCGCCACTATCATCCATGCGTTTGTCACCTCGAGGCTAGACTATTGCGGTCTACGTGGGGCTGCCCATGACGACAGTTCGGAAGCTGTAGCTAGTGCAGAATGCAGCAGCCCGTCTCCTTACTGGGATGAGCCACAGGGAGCATATAACACCTGTGCTCCAAGCACTGCACTGGCTGCCTATTGTCTTCTGGGCCCAATTCAAGGTGCTCATATTGACCTTTAAAGCCCTTCACAGTCCATGCCCCACTTATCTGAGTGATTGTTTCACTCCCTGGGCCCCTGCGGTTGTCCGAGGGTGCCCTCTTAGAAGTCCCGCGTTACCAACTAATTCGGACAGACAGGAGGGCATTCTCGGCAGCCACACCGTTGCTTTGGAACTCCCTTCTGGTGGAGGGTCGCCTCAGCCCGAATCTTATCACCTTCTGATTAAATTGTAAGACCTGGCTTTTCCACCAGGCATTTGGCAGGGGGAGGGGAGGGTGGGATGGGTATGTCAGGGTAAAACTGGGGTCTTTCTTTTCTGCACTGTGGGGGTTTCACTGTTTTGCACATTAGAGTTTTAATAAGTTTTTATATTTATATTGTTTTAATTATGAATTGTATGAGGCCCCTCCCCCCCCCCAAGTTACTTGGAGTGAGCGGGGCGGGGTAAAAATGTGCATATAAACAAAACAAACAAACAAATAGTATAATATGGGTACAATTCATCCCAGTGCAAAGTAGCAGCACAAAACCTATGCACCTCTAAGTCCCATTCTGAAGAGTACAATTAGAATTTAGCCCAAGTCAGGGATCATTGTCAGTAATGAAGCATTAGAAATAATGGTACCAACAACTCTGACTACCTGATTTTTGACTACTGAGACTATTATTATTATTATCATCATCAAACATTTATATAGCACCAGCAATGTACCTGGCGCTCTAGACACGGTCCCTGCCATAGGGCTTACAATCTGTGAGACCGGGGAGGGAGAGGGAGGAGAGGGAGACAAAGGAAGGGGAACAGAGGGAGAGACAAGGAGTGTAACATTCACGAGGATGCAAGGTCCCAGGTGCATGCGCTTGGCTACATTGAGACTAACTGTATTACAACTACATAGGAGCACAAATAGTTACAGTTGAATAAAAAATTTCCTTTAAAGCAGAAAAAATTATTTATAGCTCAGGAGCATAGTAGAGAAATGGAAAACTGCATCACAAGATTTAAAGTAAGTCTGTATTCTCTGTAGAAGTTTTTACATAATACAATAGTTATGGCCACCGTTCTTCTCCTACAAAAGACTGATCTCCTAAATTTGAACGTTTTTCTAGACCCCTCTCGCACATCTATATTTACTCTGTTGCTCCAAAATTTGATAGTACAGGGTTGTTTTACACATTAGACTACATGTATGCAAAATGCTGTTTTTTATAAACGTGTATATGCTCCAGCTAATTTTCCACTACGTCTCTGCTACACGCTATCCACACACAGTGGGCTCTAAATTGCTTTTGGGCCAGGGTACTTGCCATTTCCAAGCTGCTGCATTTCAAGAAGCTATTTTAAAAGCACTGTTGTTACAGTGCAAACTGAGGCAGGCGACAAGCCAAGAAACCCAGAGCCAGCATCCCAGCTATCCACCAGATGCTTCGGAGGCTGCCAGAGAGCACTTGATGATTTCAGAGGACAGAGAACCAGGGAGAGACCGAGGCCCTCATTCACCTTTGAGAGCATAGAGACAAGAAACTGCAGTATTTCCTGGGCAAGTGCTAACAAAATGTAGCTTTTTTCCAAAAGATGTTGGGTGAGATGAGACAGCTGGGGTACAACTGGTACATGACTTAATGCCACCATCAGGCAACAGATCGGTGTCACGGATTGGAGGTCCGCACCCCTACTTCACCGGGTTTGAGTGACTCAGTTTCCCTTAGGTACAGCCCACTTGAATCAGTTTTTCTCTCTGGCCGATTCAAGCCTGCCACAGGGACAACCCCTTTATCACCCAAGGGCCCGATCCTTCCCGTTTACAGACTCTTTAATCTCTGGGTTCGCAAGAGCTTGAGAATGAGCATAGGGACAAGAAACTGCAGCATTTCCTGGGGAAGTACTAACAAAATGTTGCTTTTTTCCAAAAGATCTTGGGTGAGATGAGACAACTGGGGTACAACTGGTACATGACCTAATGCCACCATCAGGCAATAGATCTGAATCAGGGGGGAAAGGAGATCTACGACAACTACCATACATCAGGATACAGTCAGCAAACCTCACCATACCACAATTTGCTTGATTAGTTCCTGTTTATGGAGCAACAGTTATGTCCTGTCTCTACAAAACTATCTTTGCCCAAAGGCGGATTCTTTTCCCCCACTACTAGCCACTGCTCCTTCCATGCAGAAGCCCTCACCACTGCCCAGCACCCAACCCACTCCCTTCCATACAATGCTTGTGTCAGAGTAGCTGATCCCACCACGTTTCTCCCACATTCTAAAACTAAGAGGACGTGGAAGGTGTCATACGGGGGCACAAGGACCATCCCAGCTGGCAAACACCCAACTCTATACTCTTACTGAGCTAGAAGGCATCTCCAAAATAATCAGATGGCAAAAGGGGGAGAAAGAAGGCAAGCAACTGTAGGGCTGGAAGGGAGAGAGGACAAAAGGGAGCACAATGTATGTATGTGGAGGGATAAGGGCCTCAGTGAATGCAAGGTGGATAGTTTTCCATAATAGAAATTTTTCCAGAAAATTTTCTGGTTCAAAAAATGCATTGTTTCATACAAATAATTAGTAACATAATGAATGAACACCAATACCATTCAAGCTGAGTAGTTTCAAAGTTATTTTACAGATTTTTTTTACCCCAGATCTCCTGCTAAAAGCAGTTAGAGGCAGCTAACAAAAAGCATAAAATAGAATATAAAATAAAATGTTAAACATATTAAAACTATAACAAAAACTGGGGGATTTCAGATCAAACCCACCCATTCTAACCCACCCTCACCAAAAGCCTGGCGGAACAGCCAGGTCTTGCATTTGTGTCGAAAGGAAGAGATGTCCGGGGTCAATCGGGCCTCTTCTAGAAGGAAGTTCCACAGTCTAGGTGCGGCCACCGAGAACGCCCTCTCTAGAGTGCGCCCCCCCCCCGGAATACTGAGGGACCTCCAGAAGGGTGCCCCCAGCAGACCACAGGGAATGAGGCAGTCCCGTAGGTAGGTGGGGCCTAGACCATTTAGGGCTTTATACATCAAAAACAACACCTTGAATCGAGCCCAGAAGACTATAGGCAGCCAGTGCAGAGAATGGAACACTGGTGTAATGTGCTCACGGCGACCCATCCCCGTTCTGCACCAGCTACAGTCACCGGACCATCACCATGGGTAGCCCCACGTAGAGTGCATTACAATAGTCTAATACTGAGGTAATGAAAGCATGAATGATAGCGGTCAGGTCAGAGTCTGAGATATATGGCCAAAGCCGCCACACCAGGTGTAATTGGCAAAATGTGTCCCTCACCGGTCTCCACCTGGACATCCAGGGAGAGCTGGGAATCAAGGAGCACTCCTAGACTACAAACCTGAGGGACAGACCCCATCAAGGACAGGGGATGCCATACCCACTGCTTTATGCACCACCATCACCTCCATCTTGTTGGGATTCAGCTTCAGTCGGCTCGCCCTCATCCAGTCCCCCACAGCCGCCAGACATCAGGTAAGCACAGAGACTGCTGGGTCTGGGTCAGATGAAAAGGAGAGGTAGAGTTGGGCATCATCAGCATATTTATTTATAAATATTTTTTTAGTCGCCCCCTCATGCCTACGGCATATTGATGACACCAAACATCAAACTGTCTCACGACCTTGCCCAACAGCTGTATGTACACATTGAACAGGAGAGGGAACAGAAAAGAACCTTGTGGGACTCCACACGAGAGGTCCTGGGAAGATGAAGAACAATCCCCGAGCACCAGCCGCTGAGTTCTTCCGGCCAGGAATGAGTGAACCATTCGAGAACAATCCCACCCACCCCGGTCCCACAAGCGAGTCACCAACATCTCATGGTCAACAGTATCAAAAGCAACAGACAGATCTAACAAAATTAACAGGGTCCATCGACCCTGGTCCAATTTCTGTCAGAGGTCGTTGACCAAAGCCACAAGCTGTCTCAGTACCATAATCCAGATGAAGGTCATACTGTGAGGGATCAAGAAAACTGATGCTATTCAGATGCTCCTGCAGCTGCTGAGACACAATCCATTCAATAACCTTCCCTAAAAAGGGAAGGTTAGAGACAGGTAGATAGCTGGCAAGGGAATCAATGTCAAGCAATGGTTTTTTGAGCAGAGGCCACACCACCGCCTCCTTGAGGCAGGTCTGCACTCTGCTCTCCCAAAGGGAGGCATGGACCACACTCCACAGCAATGGCCCCAGCGTCTCCCAGCTGGCCTTAACCAGCCAGGATGGGCATGGGTCCAGTTTGCAAAAGGTGGCTCTAACTGTCAAGAACATCCTCCGCACCAGCGGGCAACACCCACTAAAATTGATCCCATGAAACCAGACAAGACAGAGCTTCCACAGCCTCTGGTTCTACTACTGTACCAAGTGCAACATCGAAGTCATGGTGAATCCAAGTCATTTTTCCCACAGAGTAAACAACAAAAACATGTCACAGCGGGCACTAGATGGTTCAAGTGCCAGGCAGAGGGAGGCCGGACCAGCCAGCCCCCTCACCACCCAGAAAAGCTCTGCTGGACGAGACTTCGCAGATGCTATAAGGGCAGCAATGAATCCCTTCTTTGTTGCCGCATAGCCACAGCATAGGATCGTAAACTAGCTCTGCGTCACAATCAGCTGGCTTCTGCACGAGAATGGCGCCACCAACGCCCTTCCTGCTTCAACCGCCAAAGGCCCTCAGGGAAGCCTGCAATGCCAATGCTGGGGGAGCAGAAGCCTAGGAGTCATCCAGTCGATGGTCTCAATCAACAAGATGCTCCATCAAGCAATGAGGTCATCAAGATCAGGATTCTGGAACCTCTCGGGTTCCAACAGTCTCTGAAGGCAGACCAATGGAACTGGTTCCGCACCTTTTTTTTTATATATATATATATATATATATAAAAAAACTGGATCCAGAGAGTTTTTTATAGATATACAAAAGTTGTAATTTACTTTGTGCATGTATAAATATATATATTATCCACATAGTCATACACCATCCTTTAGTGAAAGAACATGGCTCAAGCAGTTCTGAATCAGACTGGTCTCAGTTTGAACTGGAACTAGTAGAGTAAGCGCTTCGACAGACAGTGGGGGCGATCCCTTTCCCCACATGTGCTGCATGCATTCTGCGCTCACACACGTGCATGCAAACTGCACACATCTCCATAGGGATTGCATTGAGCCGTGCAGGACCTGTGCAGATCTCATGTGCATCCCCCTTGGAATTGCGGCCATTGACAGTGAAACTGAAGGTGCCCAGTGAAAGTTAAACTCTGTTGAATTAGATCACTGGACAACAGTGCAGTGGCATATCATGCACAAACCGCTTAAGGCATGCTGTGTCAGTAATGCCCCCAAATTAGTATGCCAACAGTTTTCAGTACTTTAACTTTTTTTCTTAAAATGTAAACAATGCAAGGGAAGTGTATACTATTAAGTTGCCATGTCTTAAAATATTTACAAGTAATTCCAATAAAAATAATTTCCAAGTAAAGCTTGGAATTTGTTCAAATATAGCATTTATTTTAAACCACATTAAGTGTGCTTTTATGGATTCCCCCTCCCCCAATATTTCAGTTCAGCTACTTTTGGCTATTAGAAAACCTTTTGAGATATTTATCCAGCAAATAAACAGGGTGTATATTTTTGGAGTTCTATTTAATATGTCAAATGAACATGCTAAATCAGATCCCAATTGATTTAGGACATCGGAAAATTTTCCTATTCAGAATTTTCTAGAAGACCCACATCGCTGGCCTCAACTATGACAGACAAGTAAATTTCCTTTAAAGCAGAAGCAGGAGAGACAGTTTAAAAATTGAGAAACGTTGTCCTAGTGACCTTCACCCTTCAACTGTTCCCTGTTGTACCCAAGAAGGAGTCTTTCTTCCCCGGGGATTTAGAATCTCCAGACCCAAAAACAGAAGACCCAGATACCACATTCATAGACCTTGATGTATAGCATTGAATTGTTAGATCCAGATGAAGAGGGGCCTATTATCAATTCACCACCGTTCCCTAGCTGCCTCCCATACCAGCCACTGCAAAAAACTGACCAAATAATTATATCTTTGCCTTGAGTGTTGTTGTTCACATGTTTTGTTCCTTCCAGAAAATGGGAAGCAGTTCATTATTGTTTGGTGGTTGCCCCTATTTCACAAATAGTGAATACAGGCAGCAGCTACAGTGCCATTTCCCATTTCAGATCCAGCTGTGCACCCGCAGACCACCAACATTGCTTCAGGATCCCAAAAGCATGTCCCACTAAGTGGAGTGAACAGATAAAACTGGCAGCATGCCTTCATTAGCCACAGCTTGAGGGGACAGTGAGATTGGCTATTACAACGTGCTCCACTGGTATACCTTCAGGCACTGTGGTCTGGCCCAAATTCACCAATACACATCTAGATCAAGAAGAGCAACTGCTTAATAATCTTGTCATCTTTTTTATCCACCCAGCCCAGCCCAGGCAGGAAGAGGGCATGGTAATTCAAACAGCCTGCAGCACCACAGAGTAGTATTTTTAAAGATAGTCATCGCTGTGTAGACGGCAGATGATCACAATGTGAAAGGATTGCTGAAGCATAGGTGTGCCTGAGCCAAAAAAAAGGTTTGGAATCTCTGCTCTAGGACCCTAAATACTTTGTAACCTTGAATCAAAAGTCATAATGCAAACCTCAGTTTTGGGGTATAGATAGAGAGTCCTCTTCCCTTGCTGCTCAGGATCTTGCATCATTCTTCACCTCAAAGATTGACAAGATCCGTCAGGACATTGCCTCCCACCCACCTCCTCCTCCCGCTCCACCCCCTCCCTCCTCACATCCTTCCCTCCTGCCTCTCTCGAGGAAATCTCCGCTCTGCTCTCTTCATCCAACCCCTCCGCCTGCCCCCTCGAACCCATCCCCTCCTGACCTCTATTGCTACCACTGTCGCCCCCCCATTTCTACATGTCATCAATCTCTCCCTTTCCACAGGCTCCTTCCCCACTGCCTTTAAGCATGCCACTGTCTCCCCCATTCTCAAAAAGCCCACGCTGGACCCATCTGACTCCTCTAGTTAACGGCCAGTCTCCCTCCTTCCCTTTGCCTCAAAGCTCCTGGAACATGTCGTCTACTCCAGCTGCCTGGACCTCCTCTCTGCCAACTCCCCCCTGGACCCTCGCCAATCCGGCTTCCACCCACTCCACTCTACTGAAACTGCCCTGGCCAAGATCACCAATGATCTACTTGTCGCCAAATCTAAGCACCACTACTCCATTCCTGTCCTCCTTGACCTCTCTGCTGCCTTTGATACTGTCGACCACTCACTCTTATTGGACTCGCTTCACTCTCTGGGCTCCCGTGGCTCCGTCCTCGACTGGTTCTCCTCCTACCTCTCTGACCGCTCCTTTAAAGTCTCGCTCCCGGAGTCAAACTCCTCCTCCCTCCCCCTTTCGGTTGGGGTCCCCCAAGGCTCTGTCCTTGGCCATCTCCTCTTCTCTATTTACACCCTGTCCCTTGGCAAAATTATTGCCTCCCACGGGTTCCAATATCATCTCTACGCAGATGACACCCAACTCTATCTTTCAACCCCCCCTATCTCTTCTGTCCACTCACACCTCGTCAACTGCCTCTCCGACATCTCCACCTGGATGTCCAGACGTCAACTCAAGCTCAACATGGCCAAGACTGAACTCCTCATTTTTCCTCCCTCCCCTTCCTCTCCCTCTAACCTGTCCATCTGCATCAATGGAGTCACCATCCATCCTGTTCTCCAAGTCCGTTGCTTGGGCATCTTTGCTATGCACCTCTCTTTTAAATCTTACATTGACTCTGTGGCCAAATCCTGCCGATTCGCCCTCCATAACATTGCTCGGATCCACCCCTTTCTCTCTACCTCCTCGGCCAATATCCTTATTCATGCCATGGTTTTCTCTCGCCTCGATTACTGCAACCTCCTCCTCGCTGGCCTCCCTCGCTCTCACCTCTCCCCCCTTATCGCAATCCAAAACTCCGCTGCCAAGGTCATTCACTCTGCCCGTCGCTTCGACCATGTGCAGCCTCTCCTCTTCTCTCTCTACTGGCTCCCCATTCCTGAACGTATCCTGTTTAAACTCCTTACCTCTCGAACCTAATCTCCCTATGCACTCCTGCACGCACCCTCCGCTCTTCCTTTGTCCCCTCCCTCATTTCTCCTGCTCACCTAACCGCCTTCGACCCTTCTCCCTCGCTGCCCCCCATGCCCGGAACTCCCTCCCTACCCACATCCGCCTTGCCCCCTCCCTCTGCTTCTTCAAATCCCTCCTCAAGACCCACCTTTTCCTCACCGCCTTTCCCAACGCGTGCTAGTCGTTCCCCGTATACTTACTGTCTGCTCTCCTCTGCACACTGCTGCAACCAACCTGATTGTAACCAAGCCATGCACACTCACCTGAGACTTCGCATCCGCTTGAATGTTTGTCTTCTCCCCTGTCTCGCCCACTGTCCTCCCTCGTCTTTTAGATTGTAAGCCACAGGCAGGGACCGCGCCTATTGTATGTTTCTGTACAGCACCAAGCTCATGACTGGCGCTATATAAATGTTTATAATAATTATTATTATGAATAATAATAATCATTCCATTCCATTGAACCAAGACAGTTTTATATGAAAAACAATGCTGAGGTATAGCCACCTGCAGGACAGCACTTTTTAACCATGTATCTTATTTACGCAGACTTTTACAAGTTATACTTCCTGGACCACCAGTTCATTTGATAATAATGTGTACGAGTTAAAGAGGAGCCTGCTATTGAGGGGAAAAAATATCCTCTGAATTTCACAAACTTGGAATATAGCAAGGACACAAAAACTCAGGTTTTCCTCTAAGCAGAAGGCTGAAATTTTGTAAAGTGTAAAGTCAGCAGGAGACCCAGGAAGTGAAAACTAATTGGTACTTATGTCTAAAGGTCTTCTTAAAAGGTTATTGAGTATCCTCAAGCACTGCATGACTCCTGGTAGTTTTGAACTCCAGTCAGGAAGGAAAAGAATTACAGTGTTTTCCATAAAATTATATTGTATATTATTAATTGTAGCTAGTTAGAATAAATTAATATTTTTATCAAATGTAAAAACATACTTTAACCTACCTTAAAAATAATTCTTTATATTTCAAATCTGAATTTTTATGCAGAATATAAGTGGTTCCTTTTCTTCCTCTGATGTTTTGTTGGGAGGGGTGGGGTTGTCATAAGATTGTTAAGTACTCCAAATTAACTGTTAAAATGTCAATTGTATATGAAAATTAGAAAAGCAAGCCCTTGAAAGGTTGCTATAACTACAATCCAAGTATGTTCCTGTTAAGTGTTATGAAAAAGCTATTCAAGTTTAAATAATGGTCTGCGTGTATCCTCTAAAGTAGGCAGGGTTTTTTTTTTAATACTTCGATTATCCACTACATAAAAATGACATTGGTTACTCTTGGCAATTCTGTTATGCACTACATATGCAATTGCTATCTAGCTCTTCCACGTGTACAAGTAAGTACAAGCCCCGGAGCGGCTCCTTCTGTCTCCCGGGGGTGCCTTCTTGGAGGTCCCCCGCGTTAAGCGGGGGGCCACAATGGAGAGGGCATTCTCAGTGGCCGGGCCGCGTCTCTGGAACTCCCTACTGGAGGAGGCCCGCCTGGCCCCAAGCCTGTTGGTATTTCGGCGAAAATGCAAGACCTGGCTGTTCGCCCGGGCCTTTGGGGAGGGGGGTGGGTAGTTGAATTTTTTATCTCCCCCATCCTAACTGGTTTGATATCCCAGGTGCTGTTTAGTTTTAATGTTTTTGGCATGATTTTATGTGTTTTAGATTGTTTATATTGTGATTTTATGATTGGAAGCCGCCCCAAGCTGTGTTCAGGAGGGACGGGGTATAAATGCAATAAATAAATAAATAAATAAATAAATACAGTAATTCACAGATGAAGTCCTCTCAGAGACAGGAAGGATCCCATGATTAATAGAACTTTCATTTAGACACAGAATCAAACCTCACACTGTAGTTGGGTCCCAAACGTCCTAGAGGAATCAGATTTTTTCCTTCTGATGGAGGACAGCCTGACTGACAGCAGCAGGTAACCTCATTACTAACATAGAACAGTGTTGGACAGATGCAATGTACAAAACCTAGTAATACTGAACAAGTTAAATTAATTTCCCCCTTGGTAAAATGCTTTTCTTACAGTTATGTTGGCATAACAAAACTAAACAAGAAGTATGGAGTTACTCTAGGCCATCAGTTGGAATGGAATACCACACCCCTGTGACATCCTGCCCTCTGAATTCATCATGCATAGTCACACCTCACCACAGAACCAGCATACATGCTCTGTCTCATACACAGACTCTAGTGGCCACTGGTAGGTACTACAGCATTGTCACCCATCATTTATATAGCACTTTCAGCGTTAAAAGTGCTATACAATCCCTATCTAATTCACCATCACAACAACATTGTGAGGAAGCACTGGACTTTATTCCCATTTTAGATGGGGAATGGAGAGAGTGAGAAAAAGTAACTTGTCCAGGGCCATCAAATGAGCTCATAACAAAGGCAAGATTTAAACCCTCGTCTCCCAAGTCCAAGACAAACACCTTATCCACTGGGCTAGGTCTCTGCTATACTTTCTTTGATACTCTCACAGGTAGCCACTATTTTAGTGAGTGACATTGGGGAACTCCAGACCCCCAAAGTGGGAGAAACCTTATCACACTATCAAGACCAAACTACTCACCTTTCCGCCCCAAAATGTTCTCTTCCTACTTCCCTGTGTTTCCATTGAGGGTGTCACCATCCAGACTGTCCCTCAGGATCATAGCCTGGAATTCATTTTTCACAGTTCCTCTCCTTTACACCTCAGATCCATCCAGGTTGTTGCCAAATCCTGCCGCTTTGCCCTGTATAAAATCCAGCCCTGCCTTACTGTTGCCCCTACAAAAACTCTAGTCCATGCTCTAGTCATCTCTTGCCTAGACTACTGTAACTTCCTCCTTACTAGTATCCCCTGTTCTGATCTCACACACACACACAGCGATCTCCATTCAATGCTTTGACCATGTTCATCCCCTCCTCTCTGCCCTGCGCTGGCTCCCTCTACAGGAACGCAATCGGCAGAAGCTCCTGGTCTTCACCTTCAAGGCTCTTCATGGCCTTGCTTCCTCATAACTTTTCGCTCTTGTATCCTGCCACATTCCTGCCTGGGAGCTTCACTCCTCCTCTGCCCCCACGCTCGCCTGCTTGCATCTTTGCCCCTTCTCTCTTGCTACCCCCCTATTTCTGGAACTCCCCTCCCTGGATACATTTGTTCTTCTCCTTCCCTCCCAACTTTCAGATCTCTCCTGAAAACCTGCCTCTTCTGTCAGCCTTTCCCTGGCTCATCATGAGTGATATTACCTTCTCCCCCTCCCTCCCAATCTCCTCCCTGCAACTAAGGCCGCTTCCACAGGAGCATGGTGGGTGGGCAGGGCTACTTCCGGGATTGGCGATCACATTAAGAGCAATCCCAAGTAGTCCCATTTGTGTGGAGGTTTTTTTTTCCAGTTTCTAACATGATTTTCATCACGTGATGCAGGGCTCAAATCCAGCCCTACATCACGCAATGAAAATCACGCTAGAAACTGGCAAAAAAAACCACACACAATCAGGGCCTCCCGGGATCTCCCTGGCGCTCGTGTGGAAGCAGCCCAAGTTAAACATACCCACCTGCATTTTCTCAACCTCATGAACGTATCCTTGTCTCTTCTGACGTTCACCTCTCCCTTGTCCCACCCCCTTCCTTATCCCTCTTTTATTGTAAGCCCTTTGGGGTAGGGACCTGTCTATAACTACTGATTGTACAATGTCAGGCACACTGCTGGTGCTATATAAATAAAATAAATAATAATAATAATAATAATGGTGCATCATTTCCCACTTCCTCATGCTTACCCATGTATAAGTGAGCAACTAGGCCACTCTAAAGCATTTGGACACTCCCAAACTCAGTACTTCAGTTTACTGATATTATAAATTAAAATTAATTTTACTTTTATATTTATTTAAATTTATATGTCACCCTTCACTAAGGCTCAGGATGGCTTACAATATATATAAAAAACACATTTTAAAAACAAACAAACCCTTAAAAAACAAACAAACAAAAAACACAACCACCCCACCAAACCTGCCCCAAACCACCTACCCACCCAACCTTCTCTCACACCTCTACCCCAAAGCCCCCACTAAACCCTGAACCTCTATCCCGCCTACCAAACGCTTTTTTAAAAAAAAATTTAAAAAGATCTTACGCCGCCTCGAGAAGATGCTCAGGCCTGAACTCAAACAAACCTCCAGGGGAATGGAGTTCCACAATACTGGGACAGCAGACGAGAATGACCCCCTGCGAGCCCTCATTCTATGAAGAAGGCTAACAGATGGTACCTGCAGGGAGGCCCTCCCGGCTGATCGCAGGGGCTGCAATGGGACATGGAAGGAAAGGTGATCTTTCAGATATGTGGGGCCCAGACTATTTAGGGCTTTAAAGGTCAAAACCAGTACCTTGAACTGGGCCCAGAAAGCTATAGGGAGGCAGTGCAGACTTCGGAGAACCAGCATAATGTGCTCCCAGTGACTCGTCCCCGAAAGGAAATGAGCTGCCGCATTCGGCACCAGCTGCAGCTTCCAAACAGTCATCAAGGGCAGCCCCACATAGAGCACCTTGCAGTAATCTCGCCTTGAGGTGACGAAGGTATGGATGATAGTGGCCAGATCCAAATCAGAAAGAAAAAGGTCACACCCCTCTCACTAGATGGGAGTTGGTGAGAACTGTTCCTGGCCACCGCTGCAACCTGATAATCCAGGTGCAGCAAGAGGCCCAGAAGCATTCCAACGCTGCGAACCTGGTCCAATCCCCTCCAGATCACAAGGCCGGCCAAGCATCATAACCTGTCTGGATTCAGTCTCAACTGGCTCATCCTCATCAAGTCCCTGACAGCAGCCAGGCATTGGGTAAGCACCAAGACTACAGGGCCTGGGTCAGATGAAAAAGAGGCAGAGTTCAGTGTAATCAGAATTGATGGCACTTCACCCCAAACTTCCAAATAACCTCGCCCAGCGACCTCACATACATGTTGAACAGGACAGGAGACAGAAGAACCCCAGAGGGGAGGTCTCAAGAGGACAGTGAGCAATCATCCATCACCACTCTCTGGGGTCTCCCCAACAGGACAGAGGAAAACCACGCACCCCCACCAGGTCCTGCAGTAATATCAATACCTCATGGTCATCTGTATCAAAGGCCGCCAAAAAAATCTAACAGGATCAATGCAGTAGAATTCTTCTTGTCTATCTCCAGGCACAGGTCACTGACCAAGGCTACAAGCGCAGTCTCCGCATCATACCCAGGACGGAAGCCTGACTGAAACGGGTCCAGGAATCCGATGACATCAAGAGGAGTCTGGATCTACGGGGCAGCCACCCGTTCAATAAGCTTCCCTAAAAAGGGAAAGTTAGAGACAGGCCGATAGCTGGCCGGGGAGTCAGCATCCAAAGATGACTTCTTAGGCAAGGGCCAGACAACTAAGGGCATCCGAAACCCTATCCTCACAAAGGGAGGCACTGACAGCCCCAGTCAGCAATGGCCCCAACATCTCCCGGCTGGATTTCACCTGCCAGGATGGGCATGGATCTAGTTTACAACTGGTTGCCCTCATCATCCCAAGCACCTCCCCAGCATTGGTGGGTGAAACCAATTGAAACTCAGTCAAATAAAGCAGGACAAGACTGAGCTTTCATAACCCCAAAAACTGATTCTGCAGAAAAAGTGGCAGCACCGAAGCCAAGGTGAATACAAACGATTTTGACTGCAAAGTACTTAATAAATATTTATTTTATTTACTAAATTTATACCCCGCCCCTCCTGAATACAGCTGAATAAAGAGGTCACAGCAGGTAACTGATGACTCCGTTTCTGGGAAGGGACAGACTGGATGAACCAGGCCCCTCACCACCTGGAAGAGCTTAGCCAGATGAGATTTTGCAGATGCTACAATAGCAGAGAAGAATGCTTTCTTCATCACCATCACAGCCATGGCATAGTCCTTTAAAAACTATCTATGCTGCAATCGGTCAGCTGCAGCACAAGTCAAGCGCCACCAGCGCTCTAACCGCCTACCCTCCCACTTCAACCACCTCAGATCCTCCGTATACCAGAGGGATCTGTGATGCCACAGCAGTGGAAGCAGACACCTAGGTGCAACCAGATCAATGGTCATGGTCAAGATGTAATTCCATAAAGAGACCAGGTCATCGACTGAGTAGCCCTCAAGGTCAGTAGGGAAACCCCCCAGAGAGTTCTGGAAACCAAACGGATTCATAAGTCTTTGAGGGAAGTCCATCCTAATGGGTCTACTACCCCAACAAAGGCATAGAAGGGCAGAGATCTGAGCCTTCAGAAGGTAATGATGCAACCATGACAACAGCGTTATTGCAACACGCCTGATAATCAGAACCCATTTCCAGGCTGGTACAAAATATATGTATGTACTGCCTCATGTGTCGGGCCAGATATTACCTGGGATAAGCCCATGGTTGTCATGGCGGCCATGAGCTCATGCATCAATGGTGTTTCTGCACCACAGAGCTCCCGTACCAATGGTGTGCAGAGCACTTCAAACATAAAATAGAATAACACAAAACAATATAAAATCCATTTGAAAGCAATTTAAGAGGGAATGGTAAAGAGGGAGGACAGAATACCTGGAGAGGTAGTAGCAGTGCACCTGGAGAATAATGCGTCTTTGGGTGCTTTTTAAAAGCGGAGGAGAGCAAGGAAGGAACCAAGACAGATATCTGGAGGGAGGGAGTTCAACACCAAGGAGATTCACAGCAAAGGCCTGATTGCTTGCCAACTTAAAGGTGCGATAACAGGATCCACAATAGTAGCTGGTTTCCAAGCACAGATAACCATCAGGTTGAGAATCCAGGAGCAGGTCTCAAATATAGCCAGGGCCTACACATTCAGGGTCCTGAAATCAGCTCCACAATCTTAAACTCAATCTGCTGCTCTACAGGTAGCCAATGCAGAGAATGCAAAATGGACATAACATGATCACGGCTGCCCAAACCAGTAAGAAGCCACGATGCAGCATTCTGAACAAGCTGCAAGTGATGGAGAAGCACCACTGGAAGCACATAGAGGAGGAAGTTACCAAACATCACATGGGTCACTGTGACAAGATCAAACCAAGGTAAATAAGGGCATAGCTTATGCAAACTATATACTAAAAAAAATCTCAAACCACATTCAATACTTGAGTTCTCATGTACAGAGCATGGTCAAAAATTATGCCCACGTTCTTTACCTGGCCCACCACCTCCATTTGAACCCCTTCAACATGCAGGGGCTCAAGAGAAACAAGGGCATCTTCACATCAGCTGCCTTTTCCCACCAGTATCACCCCAGTCTTCCTTGGATTGAGCACAAGGTAGCTCTAAGGCATCCAGCTGGCTAGATCGTTCAGGCATTCATCCAAGGCAGAGACTAAGGTGACAGGGTTCATGAGACCCGAGATATATAGTTGCGTATCAGCAGCGTACTGATGATACTGGACTCCAAAGGGCTGCATGTATACGTCGAACATGGACAACAGAATCTTGGGGAACACTGCATTTTAAGTCTCTCAGGGATGGCGTGTGACTATCCAACACCACGGACTGACTCCACTCTTCCAGGTCTGACTCAAACCATGTATCAGCAGCTCTCATCATACCACATCAGCCACCAAAGCAGCAAACAAACGTCAGTCATACTGCATGTTGCTGTAAGGTTCAGCATGACCAAAATGGCCAGCTTCTCTCAATCTAAAAATCAGCAGCAGGTCATTCATCACCCTGACAAACGTGGCCTCTACCCTGTAGGAAGGCTGAAACAGAATTTAGAGTCTCCCCAAAAATATTACTGAGTTCAGATAGTTTTGGAGTTGTACTACTATGGCCTTCTCAATTACCTTCCCTAAGAAAGGAAGACTGGAGACCAGGCAATGCTTCCCACTGACAAGCACTTCAGTGTGAAGAGATGGTTTCTTGAGAAGAGGACAAGCCTCTGCACACTTAAGGCTGGTCAGTACCCTCTCATTCATAAAGATGTTAGCAATGCCCATCAATAAGTAACACCAGTTACTTCTCCGACTTATGCATTTGTACAAAGACCAATACCCTCAAAAGAAGTTACAAGTACTTCTTTTTTTTCTTGAACACAAAATGTTTTGAGAAGAATACAAGAGAAGTTTGGTATTTTCCATTTAATTTATATATTTGAACAATTACTCATTGAAAAATTTTAGGAATCATTCTTGCTTAAAACGTAAACCCATTTTGATAGATTCCCCAAAGCCTAATATTTTTCTTCTCTCAAAAGTGAAAGATCAAGATTTCATCACCCCTTTTTCTGCACCCCCGCCCTCAAATACACACCAAAATCTCTTAAGGTCAATCTTTTCGCAGACAATGTAAGTTTTGGCTGTTCCACCAGGCCTTTTCTGAAGGAGATGGGGTGGGTAGGTTGGGTTAGAGTGGTGGTGGGTTATATTGTTTTTAATTGTAATTATTGTTGTTTGTTTTTAATGTTTAAAAAAAAATTTAAATGTTGTGAGCCGCCCCGAGATGCCTGAGGCAGGAGGGGGCGGCATATAAATTTTATTATAAATAAAAATAAATAATTAAAATCTACTCAGTACTTACAAGTACATGGAGTAAAACAGGAATTATGATTAAAAGAATATCATCCAAATTAAGACCCAGAAGATTTAATGAAGTAGAGGTGGAAGTGATTCAACATTCTCAAACCACCAAAGGGAAAAATCTGCCACTCTATAGACCTATTCACGAGGATGTAAAATGGATCAACACAGCCTGTTCGCGACTGTGTTATAATTTCATTCCAGATAATTAGGAAATTAGGCAACAACTCTACACACCTCAACCAACACGTAACTTAAAACCCTTGTCCATGCCCTGGTCATCTCAAGCCTCAGCTACTGCAACCTCCTTCTCACTGGCCTTCCTCGCTCTCACCTTGCTCCTCTCATTTCTGTTCATAACTCTGCTTCCAAGGTCATCCACCTTGCCTACCACTTTGACCACATACAGCCCCTTCTCTCTCCACTGGCTCCCTCTTCCTGAACGCATTCTGCAGAAACTCCTGGTTTTTACCTACAAGACTCTTCATGGCCTTGCTCCCCCTCCTCCCCCCCCGAGCACTCATGTCCCACTACACTCCTGTCCAGAAGCTCCGCTCCTCCTCTGTCACCACCCTCGCCTGCTTACGGCTCCCCTGCTCCTCAAAACATGTCCAGCCCTTTCCCCTGGCAGTCCCCCATGCCTGGAACTCCCTCCCTGAACACATTCCCTCGGCTTCCTCCCTTCAAATCCCTCCTCAAAACCCACCTCCTCCGCCAAGTTTTCCCTGGTTCCTCATTCCCCTTGCTGACTTACCCTGAATCATTGTATCCCGTGTAACATTAAATGAGTAACTACACCTTTGTAACTAAGACAAGCACATGCACCTAAGACCTCAAGAGTTCAGGTATGTATTCTTGTCTCTTCCTCTGTTTCCCCACACCTTTGTCTCCTCCTCCCCCCCACCCCCCTTAGATTGTAAGCCTTCTAGGTCAGTGACCGTATCTCTATTACAATTGTAAAGTGCCAGGTACATTGCTTGCGCTATATAAATGCTTAATAATAATAATAATAATAATAACTCAAAAAGCATAGCAATTAGGAATGCCTCACTTCTTCACGAAGGACTTCCAACACAAAAATTGTACCTCCCTTACTTGTTCATGGAAGACAAGATGGCCCAACTGTCTAGGAGTATTCTTACTGCCTCCAGATTAGATAGAGCCCTGCCATCTGACCCGAACCCAACAGAAACCAACCAGCTACATCAGAGTTGGGCTGGGCACTCTCTTCCCAAATGCCTTTCAGGTTTGGTTTGAGTCAAGCAGGATTTTAGTCACTGCAGCTTTTGCTTAGCTATAGCAGCTCCAGGAAGTCAGCATGCCAAATAGGAGGCAGGAGAGGAAGGGAGCTGGCAGAAGCCCTCTGAAAATGGGAAGCCCAGAGCACCCCATCCCATTCCTGGCAGGGTCTCCCCAACCAAGTAAGCTGTATGAGAATGAAGTCCAGCAGAGAGAATGGTGTGCTTGGGTCAAATCTAAAACTTTTTTAGATGCTCCCTTAACTGGTCTCACTCTCCCTGGACATTACTCTCCCCTCCCATTCGGTACATGTGCCAGAGCCAATTCCCTCCAGAACAGGGTCAAACATGCTGACTGCTAGACACACGTTTTCCTCCCTGATGGTAGGCTGCTAGCCACTGCAGCTCTGAGCTCCTGTCTTACTCCGTCCCTCTCATGATTAAGTGATAAAGAAAGGGGAAGGGGCAGGAGAGAGGGTGTGCGGTTGCAGGACTGGACTTTCCACATGTTTTTCAGGTGCTGAACTTCCAATCGTGGAACTACTCAAGTTAGTTTGGGCATCCCAATCCTGCACATCAGTTTGCAAATGCTGAGCCCATACAGTGCTCCATTCCATTCATTTAAAAAACAGAACGTTTAATTAGCTTAGAAGGTTTCTATGGGTGAAAACAAACATAATGCTAACACCACTTTAACATTTCCTATGCATGTTGCAGAGCTGCATAATAAATGTTAAAGTGGTGTTAAAGTAGAGTTAGCGTTATGTCTGTTTTTACCCTATGTTACATATGTAAATGAGTAATGCATGAGCAAATTATTGTTTTCCTGAAGTTTGTCTATGCTACAGCATTTTCTGTTTCAGTTCTTTTCAAGCTTTCCTTAAGAGAACAAGCTAGCTCTGTTGAGTTTTGGCATCTGGGCACAAGCAGATGGCCAGAGCATGTCAGGAACAAAAGGGACTAATTACTCTACATTAGTCATAGCAAACAAGGTGAATCAGATGATTTGCTGCCAGGACTGAAACCCAGGTAACAGCTTCTCTTGTATGCCAAGTATGGTTTAAAACCTACAGTTTGAGAACTTCGTAGCTTGTATGCGGACACCAGAGTGTTCAGAGATGCATACCGAAACTTCCACTTTGTAAACGTATACATTGTAACTGGTATCTTGAAACCAGTACTCGGGAATTATTCTTACGCTATCATTTATTCAGAGTTAAACCCATCATTTGAGTTGTCCCTGTTCACTACGCTCACTTGGTTTCCAGGACTCTGTTCTCATCTAGTTCTCTTCGTATCTCTCGAACCGCTCCTTCAACGTTTCTCTTGCTGGTACCTCCTCTACATAGCTCCCCCTCTCCATGGGAGTTCCCAAAGGCTCTGTCCTGGACCCTCTTCTCCCATTACACTCTTTCTCTGGTTAACTCATTGAATCTCATGGTTCCAGTACCACCTGTATGTGGACGACATGCAACTCTCTCTCTCCACTCCTGTGCTCTCCTCCTCCATCCAGTCTCATATGGCTGACTGTCTCTCCAACATCTCTGCTTGGATGTCTTGCCACCAACTCAAGCTTAATATGGCCAACACTGAACTCATCTTCCCCCCCAAAATGTTCTCATTCTACTTCCCTCTCAGTTTCCATTGAGGGGGTCACCATCCAGCCTGTCCCTCAGATGAATAGCTTGGGATTCATTTTTCACTCCTCCTCTCTTTTATGCCTCACATCCAGGCTGTTGCTAAAGCCTACCGCTTTGCCCTGTATAATATTGCTAAAATCCAGCCCTGCGTTCCTGTTGCCATTACAAAAACCCTACTCCATGCTATGGTCATCTCTCACCTTGACTACAACTTCCTCCTTACTGGTCTCCAGTAGTGGCTGGTGGGTCCTGAGGCTGGTGAGTCACAGAGCCAGAAGTGGGCAGGCCTGGGCCAACGGTAGGTGGGGCCAGCATTAAAGTTTCACACATATGACAAATGGAATAGAACATTCACACAAGGATAGGGGACAGCTACAGAGCACAGAATCACTTCCCCAATTTAAACACCTTTATAAAAAAATATTAATAGCTTTATTTATAGGCCCCTCCCCATAACTATCAGAACATTTAAAACTTAACACACTTATCAAACTATCAAAACACTTATCAAGAACATTAAGATTAAGATACACATAGTAATGTTTGATATTAATATAAAATGGAGGGAAGGAGAAAAGCATTGAACACACGGGTATCCTAGATTCAAGAAAGCATTTACTGGGCAAATTCAAGGAAAGGAAGTTACCGGGTATACAACAATTCACCGCTTATATAGAAAGTTTGCCCGGCAGTCCACCCCCAGATCTGCCCAGGTTAAAGCAGGCAACCCAAAGCCTCTCAGAACAAAATAAACGTTTTTAGTAAACAAGTTATTTTTAGTAAACAACAAGTGCAGTCAGTATGCAGCATGTGGGCAACAGGAGATCACACAAAGAAGTCACAAACCTTTCCCTTCCAGCCCCGTCTGCCCCCATTCGAAAACCAGGCAACCCAAAGCCCCTCAGAACAACATTTTTAGAAAATAATATAGAAAAAAAAAACATTTTAGAACAACAACAAAAAACCACCACCACAAAATAAACATTTTTTACAAAATTTAAAGAGAGATAGATAGATGCGGGGCCAGGCACAGCAGTGCACGCTTGGGGAAGACCAGGGGCACAAAATCTCAACCTCCTGCCCAATCTCTGCCTACCCCCCCAAAAAATATTTTAAAGAAAGGCCCCTCCAAAACTTATAGGGGCATAAGGGTGCAGATCTACACACACACACCCCACTCTTGTATCTGCACAGCAACCCACCCCAACCCCTCAATCTGCCCACTGGGAGCAGGGGGGGGGGGGAAAGATAATTAAAAATGTAATAAAGGAGCCCAAGGGGCATAAATCATCCCATAGCATTCCCCATCTGTCCACACCCACCCTGGGCCTCCAATCTGAGCAGGGAAAAAACTCAAACTTACTGGACAGTGAGTGAACTCAGAATAACAGATTGAAGCCACCGCTAGCAGCCAGCACCACCACACACTCAGGCTCTCAGCCTTGGCCGAGCCAGGCCATGTGGAGAATGCACAAGAGACTTCAGGTCACCAAGCCAGCTGGCTCCTCCTCCTCAGTGATGATGTAATGTCACATGTCTCGCTCGCTCCCCACTCCCCTCAGGGCACCACCACCAACTGATGGGATGGGACTGGGAGGCAAAGGAGCAAACTGCCTTGTGAGGCCACTGAAGCAGGTGGGCAAAGGTTCCATAGGAACTCTTGCAGGTCACCCAACCCCCAAATGACGTTTGGGTGGTTACTATCAGGAGTGACCCACCACTTGGCTCCTCCTCCCAGGCGTGCGGTTCTTCTACTGTGCATGCATCAGCTGGCTCTGCTGATGCATGCACTAAAACCCTGTCAGTCGCACAGCACTTCTGTGCATGTGCAACTGGCCGACACAGGTAATCACAGCACGTTACAGTGCTGGCAGCCAGGCAGCTGTTGAGAGAGATAGGGGGAGCGGCAGGGAGTTTTTTGCAATGAGGGCTGCGTGGGTGCAGGCTGGGGGTCTGGAGCACAATAAATTTATTTATTTTCACATATTCCTAACCCACCCATCCTGCCATAGGTAGCTCTGGGCGGCGTGCAACATTAAGTATTAAAAGCATTAAAACAACTTTAAAATAAACAAAGGGAGGAATAAAAATTCCTAACCACCCCCCACCCTACCCATCCTCTCCCCCAAAAGCCAGGCAGAACAGCCATGTCTTACAACAGCGTCAAAACAAGGGGAGATCCAGGGTCAAACGGGCCTCCACCAGCAGGGAGTTCCACAGCCGTGGGGAGGCCACTGAGAAGGCCCTCTCCATCGTGGCCTCCCGGGAAACTCAGGGGACCTCCAGGAGAGCACTCCCCGATGACTGCAGGGGCCGATCCAGAACCCGGGGCGGTGAGGCGGTCCCACAAATAGTTTGGGTCAAAGCCATATAGAACTTTATAGGTAAGCACCAACATCTTGAATCGGGCCCGGAAGACTACAAGCAGCTAGTGCAGAGACTGACGAACCGGTGTAATATGTTCCCGGCGGCCCAATCCCACCAGGAAACGGGCCGCCAAGTTCTGCACCAACTGCAGTCTCTGTACCATCACCAAGGGTAGCCCAATATAGAGCCCATTACAGTAGTCAAGCCTAAAGGTGATGAAGGCGTGGATGATGATGGCCAGGTCAGAGTCCGAAACATACAGCCAAAGCCATCACACCAGATGTAATTGACGGAAGGCACTCCTTGCCACAGCCTCCACCTAAGCATCCAGGCGGAGTTGCGAGTCAAGGAGCACCCCCCGACTTGTACCTGCGGAACCAGCAGAGGGCAGACCCCATCAATGATGGGGGCTGTTACCCCTGCTGCCTTACCCACCAACATTACCTCCGTCTTGTCGGGATTCGCTTCAGTCAGTTTACCCTCTTCCAATCCCCCACAGCCACAAGGCACCCATTAAGCACGGAGACTGCCGGGCCTGGGTCCGATGAAAAAGAGAGGCAGAGCTGGGTGTCATCAACATAGTGATGACACCACACGCCAAACCTCCTGACCACCTCACCAAGCGGCTGCATATACACGTTGAACAGAAGAGGGGACAAAACAGAACCCTGCGTGACTCCACACAAGAGGTCTCAATGTGATGAAAAATAATTACCAAGTACCAGTCGCTGAGTTCTTCCGGCCAGAAAGGCGCGGAACCAGTCAAGAACTGTACTGCCCACCCCTGCACGGTCCCATCTCATCATCAACAGTATCAAACACCACTGACAGATCTAATAGAATCAACAGGGCCGAACGGCCCTGACCCAATTCTCAGCGAAGATCGTCAATCAACGCCACAAGCGCAATCTCAGTGCCATATCCCGGGTGAAATCCCGACTGCAAGGGATCAAGAAAAACAAACATCCAGATGCTCCTGTAACTGCCGGGCCACCACTCAGTCAATAACCTTCCCTAAAAAGGGACAGTTAGAGACCATTCAATAACTGGCAAGGGAGTCATCGTCAAGCGATGGTTTCTTGAGCAGGGGTCGCATTACCGCCTCCAAGGCAGCCCGGTACCCTGCCCTCCCTAAGGGAGGCATTGATCACCCCCGCCAGCAACGGCCCCATCATCTCTCGGTAGGCTTTAACCAGCCAGGACAGGCAAGGGTCCAGTTCATAAAAGGTGGCCCTGACAGCCCCAAGAACATCCTCTGCATCGGCAGGGGTCACCAACTGAAATGACATCACCCTAGCCACCAGAGCTGGTCTCCCCTATTCTGATCTCACCCCCGTCATCTCCGTTCACCACTCCACTGCTGAAGTCATCCACCTTGCCTGTCACTTTGACCATGTTCAGCTCCTCCTCTCCACCCTACACTGGCTCCCTCTATGGGAATGCATTCAGCAGAAGCTCCTGTTCTTCACCTTCAAGGCTCTTCATAACCTTGCTCCCCCATCTCTCTCCACTCTTATATCATGCCACGTTCTGGCCAAGGAGTTTCGCTTCTCCTCTGCCCCCACCTTCACCTGCATGTGTCTCCCCTGCTCCACTAAACATTGCCACGTCTCTCTTGCTGCTGCCCCATGCCTGGAACTCCCTCCCTAGATACGTTTGTTCTGCTCCCTCCCAACTTCCAAATCCCTCCTGAAAACCAACCTCTTCCATCAGGCTTTCCCTGGCTCGTCATGAGTGAAATTGCATCCCCCTCTTCCCTCTCTCACTCAGACTCTCTTCCCTGTAACTAAGGCCTTTTTTACACAGCCCCTGCAGAGTGGGGGATCCATAGGTGTACCAGTCCGTGCCCGGACAGGGCGTGCACACAGCTGCACATGCATCCCCACGCACCCCCCACTCATCAACACGGACGGAGCAACCCCCATTTTCCCCTGTTGCTCCATGCATGTGTGTGTTAGGCGGGAATGCGCACGCACCCCCACTCACCCTGCATCCTTCACACGAGTCTCTCCCACTCATGAACATGCAGATTTCTGCATGTTCATGAGTGGGAGAGCCCCATGTAAAAAGGGCCTAAGCACATGCACCTGCATCTTCTCAAACTCATGAACATATCCTTGTCTCTCTTGATGTTCACCTCTTCCTCATCTCCCCCTTCCTTGTCTCCTAGATTGTAAGCCCTTTGAGGTAGAGATCTGTCTAACTACTGACTGTACAGTGCCAGGTACATCGCTGGTGCTATATAATAATAAATTATACATAAATAATAACATTGAGCTAAAACTCAGGCTGCTTGCCCATGTTCTGTATTTATCTCACAAAAAAACTGCAATTACGTGAGATCAAGGTGGGCTGCATATGCGCACGTTGATTACTCGTAGTGTGTTTCACAGCCGACAGATCCATTGTGAGAAACAACAGATCCATGCACACGTTCGGTCCCTGCAGCCTCCCCCCCCAATAGCTCCCAGCCCACCCACACTCATCAGCTTCTAGTCCCAGCTGCTACTGCCACCCCCTCAACTGCGCTGGGCCACCCATGTGGCTGGCAGCACTGATAGCAGTGGATGCACAGGAGCAGCAATACAGGCAGCTTGCCAGCAACCCTGGACTGGAGCAATTTGGTCACCCATGTGGTCAGCATAGAGAAGAGCCCAGCTGGGACAGGAAGCAGCAGCCGCACATGGGCCAACGGCCCGGAGAACCAAACCCGAAACCAAGGAGCAGCCAAGACAAGCCCCTCAGCCAGGACTGACCTGGTTCACCCACATGGCCCGCCAGCAGGGAAGAGCAGATCGTAGGAGGGGGGCGCCACCAGCAGCGTGGTACATGGCTACATAGGGGAAAAACACAGCTGGGGGAGGGGAGGCCCAGAGACTGGTCAGACCCACAGCCGCAACATGACCCCCGGCTGTGAAAAAAAATCAGGCTCCCCATGCAAGCCTTAGAAGAGGGGCAGACAGCAGCCACAGTAAGCTCCTGAAAGGGAGGCAGGCAGGGACATCAAGAGTGGGGGGTTACTTACCTTCCAGTGCCTCCAACCAGTTCCCCTTGCTTCTTCATTCACTTATGAATGAGGAAGGCTGCTTACCCACGTTACACAATCTAACATTAATTGCTATCTAACATTAGATTGTTTAACGTGGACAAGCAGCCTCAGAGTTGGAGCTCTACTGATGTAAGATGGCTGAAGTTTTTGCTTACCTAGCTTTAGATAACCTCCACAAAAAGATTCAAATTCACCCTCGCTAGCTTAAAAACAGGAATTGCCATACCAAATGTTTCTCTAATTCAGTATCTTCTTGCCAATACCAGATGCCCAGAGAAAGATGGTAGAAATTATAGAAAAGTTAGACCATAAGGCAAGTTTCTTCTAGCTCAGTTTAACAATAATGGTGTCAAATCTTTCTTTTAAACATTTTAACCTAATGCAACTCTGGATGTCATTGATTCAAATAGACAAGAAGAGATTACTGACAGAAGTTTACAAAAATCATGAGTAGTGTGGAACAAGTAGCTAGGGTGCTGTTATTTTGAGACGATAAATAACAGAACTCTGACTCTTTATCCTGCTGAGCCACTATTCCTATTCCTACGCTCGGTTTACCCTTATCCTTGCCACATGGACCTGCCTGCTGTCATTCTCATCGTAACCAAGCCAAGTACGTGCACTTGAGACCTCGCATCTTCATGAATGTTAGACCCCTTGTCTCTCCCTCTCTCTCTCCCCCAGCTCCTGTCTCTCAGATTGTAAGCCCTAGGGGCAGGGACCGTGTCTATTTTATTACTTTGTAAAGTGCCAGGTACACTGCTGGCGCTATAGAAATGTTCGTTAATAACAACAACAACAACTAGGGAACAGCCTACGACAGTAGATTTTAGACAAAAAAAATAAATATTTTTCTCCTCCACCTACAATTAACCTATTGTACTCACTGCCAGAGGATGTTGTGAAGCCCAGTAGCATAACTGAGTACAAAAGATGACGAGGTACGTTTTTAGAAGATAGATTCATAAATGGCTATTGGTCAAATTGGTCAGAGAATGAGACCTCAGACTGTCAGGGGCCAAGAGTGACTAGCAGAAAATGGATCACTCCATTATGACAAGTTGTGCACTTCTCCACAGCAACCACAGTTGGCCACTATCAGAAACAGGATGCTGGGCTAGATGGATCATTCGTCTGACACAGCATGGTAATTATGTCTAGTACTTAAACTGTTATTGAGCTGTTGGCCTTAATATCATGTAGCTAATTACACACTAATGCAGAGTTCCCTCCACTTTTAAGTTTTGCTTTCTATTTCCCTAATCATTCTCTTATTCATTTATTTTGAAGAGCAGGAGAACTGTAGCTGTTAAGAAAGTCTCCCATCCCCACAACAACGTTAAAAGGATTCATCAACTCCCACTCACCCCCATCTAGGAAGACAGACTTGGTGTGAAGTTATCAGAGGATAGGGACAAGTCTTACTATAGCATCCTTCCTCTTCCAACCAAAGAATTTACCCAAGAGCATCAACGGGTGAAGCAGCCTGCGAAAGGCTATACTGTTTTGGTTTGGTTTTTCTGGAGAGGGGGTATGAGTGGAGAGCAATGCCAACGGGGGAGGATGAGGACGGTGTCTATGAGGGGAGATAGTGGTGTTCCTTGCACCTCATGAGCAAATGCAGGGAACAGGAATGATGCTGTGTAGATGGGAAGGGAACTGAAGCCATGTCCCGGGTATGCGATGGAGGAGGGAAAGGATGGAGTTGAGGGGTAGGGGGGGAGGGGCGCACGAGCTAGGGGGTGGGGACTGGGCGGGGAAGAGCAGGAGCCTGGGCTGCACAGCTAGGGGTGGGGGCTGAGCAGCGGAAGGAAAGGCAGTGGGACGGGGTGTCAGGCCTGGGGAAGGGGACTGGGCAAGATGCAGTCTGGCAGGCTGCCCCAGGCCCGTCCGAACTCACCTGCTCCACGTCCAGGAACGTGTAGAAGTTTTGCGGCACCTCCTCCACCAGGTCGAACAGCTCCAGGTCGCCGCTGTCCCAGGCGCGGGCGGGCAGAGCCAGCCACAACAGCAACAGCCACGCTGCGGGAGAGAGCCGACCCATGGTCCCCGCCTGGCTCAAGCGCTGGCTTCCCACAGCAGACGTGGCCCAAGTAGGTAAAGCCTGGGCCACTCACGCCTCGGCAACGCCGGCTCCGCTCCGCCCTCTGCGATTCCCCCAGGCAGGGGTGGGGCCTAAATCCCAACCAATCACTGCCACCGGCTGTTGATTCGTCACCTTGCCTAGCAACCGCTGGAGACTGGGTCTGCTAGGCCTAAAAAGAGTCACCAACGCGCGGGGGAAGGAGATGTCTCAGCTGCGGTTTTGTCCCACGGAGGGGGGTGGGTAGGGGCGGGGTCTCCCACCTAGCCTCGTGTGAAGCCGGACCACAGTACTGCCTGCCCCACAGTCCGGGGAGGCCTTTCCAGAGCTGCTTCTCGTATGTGGCTTGAGCAGGGGAGAGGCGCCTCTCTCTGTTTCGGCTTCCTTTTGGCGCAGGCATTGCGGGAGCGGCTGTGAACAGCCCTGTAAGATGGTCGGGTCCCAGTCCACTTCCCTGAGCTCCCTTAGCTGCTGTGATCTACTCTCAGTGTACCCCCGTGGGGGCAGAGCTAAGGTGTTGTACCAAGAATCTGGGGGGGTGCGTGCTCCCTTCATTGGGGCCCTTCCCAGAGCTAGCTGCCTTCTGGGTTGGGAGTAGGGGAGTTGCTGCGTGGCCATCCATCACTCCCAGGGTAAATCCACCTCTTGTGACATACAGAATGCTTGCAGGGCTGCGCAGAGCCCTAACGTTAACACTGCATCGTGGTGCCTTATGGTAGTAGGCCAATGCTGCCTGATGCCTGAATTATCCAGGAAAAACTATGTGCTGGACTTATTATTTTTCTTTTCCATTTTTGGACATCATTCTGGCCCATTCTTTGGACATACTAAAATGAATTACATGGAATGCCCATTGGAAACAATGGAGGCAACAGGAATACCAATTGGAAATAATTGGGAGCTGCAAATTTATTTATTTAAATTTATACTCTGTCCTTCCCTAAGGCTCAGGGTGGCTTACAATATTAAAAACACAAAATACATTCAAATCCCTTTTAAAAAGCCCACCCTAAATAAAAAAGGGAATTATTTATATAGCACCAGCAATGTTCCTGGTGCTGAACAATTGTGATTACAGAGATAGGTCCTTGCCCCAAGGGTCTTATAATATAGGCCACTTGCCTATGTTCTTCTTTAAATATCCCAGATCTATTCTCTACACCACGAGAAGTAACTTGTCCACACTGGCACATAGTAACAAACCATTGTGTTGATAAATGATATCCTTTCTTTTTGGTAGTACAAACCTAATGCCATCTGTGTTAAATCTACAAACCATGGCTAACATGGTCATTCTGGAGCAATTAGAATTATGTTTGCTCGGTCCAATAAATGTTTTAAAATCATGAATGGTGTGGAATATGTTAACAGGGAATGGTTATTTACCCTCTCAAATAGTACTAGAACTACACAGCTGACTTTGTACATAATAGCTGCAGTACCATACATGCAGTACCAGATGGTATGCTTGGTTACACTCTACACAGCTGCAGTACTATAATAGAAATAGGCTAGAGAGCTTTCCTCTGTAAAGAGGATGGCCTCTTCATAGCCAGTATGGACAAGGTACTGGAAAAATTACATTTGGTGCCCTTGCCACCTTTTTAAACCTGTGGAATACGTTTAATCAGGGCTTCCAAAATGGTGTTTAAATAGTCTCCATGCTTCTTGCAGACATTTAATCTGTGTCACTGCACTTTTAAAATTTCTTTGTAACTAGTTTCCTCATTTTAGCATAGGCCCTTTTTACATAGGCCATGCAGGATAGGTGGGGGTCTGTGTTTGCACCAGTGTGCACAAGACTATTGGGGGGGAGGGTTTAGACAGGCGCACGCGCATTCTCACCTCACCCATTAACACACATGGAGCAACCTTACTGTTGGGGGCTGGAATTTTTGCCAGTTGCTCCATGTGTGTTGATGGATGTTCAGCATGAGCATGCACCCCCTCCCCCCCCAATCACGCGTGCAACTGCTGCGTCATTTACACGACTCACCCACGTATGAACACCCAGATTTCTGGGTGTTCATGCATGGGTGAGTCTCGTGTAAAGAGGGCATAGTCTCCCTTTTTTAAGTTAAATGTGACTGCGGAAGTTTTATTTACCATTCTCCCTCCAGTAATTATCTCAATTTTGATTATGATCACTATTGCCAAGCAGCTCCACCACCATTAGCCCTTACACCAGGTCCTGTGCTCCACTTAAGACTAGATCCAAAGTAGTTCCTCGTCTTGTTGGTTCCAGGGCCAGCTGCTCCCAGTCATTTATGGCATCTAGAAACCTTACCTCCATATCACTTCCGGAGGAGACATTCACTCAGCCAATATTAGGATAATTGAAATCACCCATTATTTTTGTGGTACCAATTTTAGTTGCTTGTCTAATCTCTGCTAGCATTTCATAGTCAGTCTCACCATCCTGATTGGGGGAGGGGGAAGGGGCAATCGTATAGACTTCCCCATTAGGCATGGAATTTCTATCCGGAGAGATTCCAGAGTACAGTTCCCTTCCTGTAAAATTTTAATTCTACGTGACTCAATGAGGTCTTTAACATATAGAGCCACCCCATAACCAGCTCTATCTACTCTGTCATTCCGATATATTTTATACCCTGGTATTATAGTGTTCCATTGGTTAACCTCATCCCACCAGGTCTCTGAGATGCATATTCTATCTAGATCTTCATTTAGTGCCATACACTCTAAATCTCCCATCTTACTTTGTCAACTTCTAACATTTGCATATAGATACTTAAATATATTCTGTTTATTTTTAGTCCGCTTATTATAAGTAACCATTTCAGGTATTTTGGAATCATTTATATTTTTCTATTCTGCACTGATTTCTGTCTGAGCTCCCCCAGCTCCTTTCCTATCCTCTGTATTAGGATACACTAATTTCCCAAATTAACAGCATCCTTTGATCCAAACTACATGCTCCTCAGCGCCTGTCAGCTTTCCTCCAGATTCTGGTTTAAAAACTGCTTTAACTCCTTTTTCATTTTCAGCACCAGCAATCGGGTCCCGTTCTGGTTAAAGTGGAGCACATTGTGTCGGTATGGGCTCCCCCTTCCCCCAAAGGTTCCTCAGTTCCTAATGAATCTAAAGCCTTCTTCCCTGCACCATCATCTTTTCCACCCATTGAGATTCTGGAGCTCAGCCTGCCTCTGGGGTCCCATGCGTGGAGCTGGGGGCGTTTCTGAGAATGCTACCTTGGAGCTCCTGGACTTTAATCTCCTACCTAGAAGCCTAATTTGGCCTTTAGACCCTCCCTCCTACATCTTCCTATGTCATTGGTACCCACATGTACCATGACAGCCAGCTCCTCCCCAGCATTCTCTAAAATTCTGTCTAGGTGACATGTAACTAACAGCAGACTGGGTGAGAAGATGGGGAGGGGGCACTGAGGTCGCTAGAATGACTGGGGGATGAGTAGGATAAAAGAGAGGAGGCCAAGAGCAGCTAGAATAATGGTGGGAAGGGGCTAGGTAGAATTCTGTAATGATGGGGTCTGTGTGGAATGATAGAGGATGGCTGAAGCCAACTGGAATGATGTAAGACTAGATGGAATGACAGGAGGTTGCCCAGTACAGATGGAATGACAAGGCCACTGGGGCTCCTGGAATGAAAAGGGTCTGAGTAGAATGACAGAAGGAGGACAGCTGGAATGGCAGGGAGGTTGGGTGGAATGACAGGAAAGCCACTGGAATGACAGGGAGGAGGCTGCTGGGAGCAGCTGCAATGATGGCGATCTCAGTGGAATGACAAGGTGGAAGCCACTGTGAGTAGCTTGAATTATGTCATTGCCTGTCATTCTACACATCCTGTTATTCCAGACATTTCCAATGTCCTCATTCCTGTCATTCCACCCAGTGCCCACATCACTTCAGCTCCTCAGGGCAGCCTCGTCCCAATCATTCCACCCAGTCCCTCATCATTATATCTGCTGCAAGTGGCCACCTCTTTGTCATTCCACCCAGTCCCGCATCATTTGAGCCATGTCAAACAGCACATCATTCCACCAAGCCCCCCTAAATTGCTCCCAGAAGCCTTCTCTCCAGTATTGCAGTCAGTCTCTTGTCATTGTACTCAGCCCACTCTTCATTCCATCTACTCCATGTGGTCTGCCCACCATCATTTCAACCAGTCTCTTTTCAGCAGCGCCCAATGGCAAGGACCTTGTCATTCCATCTGCTCCACGCAACTTCCTCCCTGTCATTCCACACAGTCCTCTTCATTCTAGCCACCCTAGTGGCGTTCTCCATCATTCTATATAGTACCTCCTCCCCATTATTCCACCCATGCCCTTGTCATTCCAGCTTCTCCTGGTGACTTCCACCCTGTCATTCCACCACATAACCTTGCCAGCTTCTCCTGGTGACTTCCTCCCTGTCATTCCACCCCCATAGCCTTGCATTCCAGCTGCTCCTGGTGAAATATTATCTGTCATTCCTCTCAGGCTCATGTCATTCCAGCAGCTACCATCATTCCAACGGCCCCCTGTCATTCTAGTTGCTTCCAGCAGCTTCCTTGCTGTTGTTCCACCCAGGCACCTCAGGGCAGCCTCTTCCCCATTGTACCAAGCTCAGTTAGTTCAGTTTCGTTTATTGTTGCAACAATGCGTCATAACAAAATATATACAATAAAATCCAAAAACATTGTACCAAGCAGTCCCCTATCATTCAGCCACTCCCAATGGTCCTCTCAACAGTCTGCTACCCATCATTCCATTCAGTCCCTCATCATTCTAGCAGTTCATGCTTGCTTCCTATCTGTCATTTCACCCAGCCCACCATTCCTACCACTCCAGGGGCCTCCTCCATGTCTTTCCACCTAGTCCCTTATTTCAGCTATCCCTGGGACACCTCTTCCCAGATTCCACCAATATTCCATCTGCACCTGGTAGCTTCCTCTTCATTTCATCAAACCCCACATCACTACAGTCACTCTGTTGCCTCTGCCCCATCATTCCACACAGTCCTCTATCATTGGGCATTTTTACACACAGCTTAAAGTTCTGATTTTTCAATCGTCTGGGTTTAGAAGTCTACAAGTAAGTTCCAGAGGCATTCTTCTCTCACACACTGCCCTGAGGCAGTTCCTGAATGCATTCTTCACACAAACACTGCCCTGAGGCAGCCTAAAGTAGCTGCAGCTGTAGATGTGACAGGCTGCCATGGAAACCAAGTGACCACAGCTGCCTGGAGCAAAGCAGTTTACCANAGGCAGCCTAAAGTAGCTGCAGCTGTAGATGTGACAGGCTGCCATGGAAACCAAGTGACCACAGCTGCCTGGAGCAAAGCAGTTTACCAGAAGAACTTTTTACACACAGAAGTTCTACGCGGAAGTTCTACACAGTGAGTGATTTAGACACAGAAAGTTCAGGATGAAATGTGTGTGTAAAAACACCCAGTATATCCACGCTCAGTGACCTCCTCCTTCCATTCTGTCCCTCATTATTCCAGCAACTCCCTCTACCCAGCATTCCACCAACTCACTCACCCCATCATGTCCGTTGCTCCAGGCAGCTTCCTCCCGGTCTTCTGAAATAGGGTGTTTTCAGTAAAATGTATTAACTAGTATTCAGTTTAACCATTGGTTACCAATGGAGTTTTCACACAAGCATGGTGGGTACCGAGTGGGGAGGCTCTTGTCTGAAAGAGACATCATTCACACACACCCCTTGGCTTCCTCCCCATGTTCCACCTTAGCCTCTCCTCCGCATTCCACACTCTCCCTACACTCCATTCCTTTTAGAGATGCAGCTCCATTGGGTTGCTTTACTGCCCGTAAAAGGTGACAAACACTTCCCCCTCTTCTCCTATGCTTCCCCCTATGCTTGGAACACTCATATACTCTGCTCTCTCTTAAAAACCTACCTCTTCCATGAGGCCTTCTCTAACTCCTCCTAGGAGCATAGATTGCTCTTTAAACACATGCAGTTGCAACTTCTCTGCCTGAGGAATATATCCCAGTCCTTCCCTATGTGCCCCTCCCCTTGTTTACCCATGTTACTTTGACACGGCAGGGAAACTCCTGGAGGCAAAACTCATGAATAACTCTGAATGTGAACGTGGGGGATTATGCATCATCAGGTAGGTCCCGTGGCAATTCCCCTCACAGATGACAGGGCTCAAAATCCAGCCCTGTGATCCGTGAAATCACAGCGGGACCTGCCTGATGATGTTTTTTTACACACACACACACACACACACACACACCCAGTGTACACGTTCAGAGCTACTTATGAGTTTGGCCACCAGGAGTTTCCCCGCCATGTCAAGGCATGAACACCGAGGGGGTGGGGGCATCCGTGTAAAATCAGCCATAATTAGTGCTGTACTGGGTCAGACCAGTGATCCATCAAGCCCAGCATCCTGTCTCCAACAGTGACCAATCTCTTACTCTTGGGAGAAGAACTCAACAGGTCACAACGGGCAATCTATTCCCTGTTGTTCCAGCCCTCAACAGTAAGAGGTTATGTTCCAAAAACCTCCTTGGCTAATAGTAATTAATTGACCTATCCTCCAAGAACTTATCCAATCTCTTTTTAACACTAGCTACACTACCGGCCATGACTACTTCCTCTGGCAGTAAATTCTACAAGTTAATTGTGCGCTGAGTGAAAAATAGTTTATCTTATATGTTTTAAATCTGCTGCCAGTTAATTTCATGGAGTGTCCCCTTGTTCTAGTACTCTTAGAGGGAGTAAATAACCGCTACCTATTTACATGTTCCACACCACTCATGACTTTATAAACTTCTATCATATCCCTTCTTGGTCATCTCTTCTCCAAGCTGAAGAGCCATAACCAATCAAGCCTGTCTTCATATGGGAGCCATCCCATGCCCTTGATCATTTTTGTTGCCCTTCTTTGTACCTTTTCTAGTTCTACTATGTCTTTTTTGAGATGAGGCAACCAGAATTGCACACAGTACTCCAGGTGCTGTTGTACCATAGATCTATATAGAGGCATTAAGATATGTTCAGTTTTATTCTCTATCCCTTTCCAAATTATTCCTAACATTCTGTTTGTTTTTTGACCACTGCCACACAACAAGCTGACAATTTCAATGATGTATTTTCCACAATGACTCCAAGATCCTACTGCAATTCTTCACAGTCCACTTGGGTTTTAACTACCTTGAATAACTTTCTTACATCTGCAAATTTGGTCACCTCACTCTTTACTCCCTCCTCCAGATCATTAATGAATATATTAAACAACACCGGTCCCAGTAGAGATCCCTGGGGCACTTCACTAGTTACTTCTCTCCACTGTAAAACTGACTGTTTAGTTCTACCCTTTGCTTCCTATCTTTTAACCAGTTGCCAGTCCATGACAGGACACTGCCTCTTTTTGCGTGACTGTTTAATTTCCTCAAGAGTCTCTCATGATGGACCTTATCAAATGCCTTCTGAATGTCCAGGTACACTATATCAATCTGTTCACCCTTATCCAACATGCTTAATTACACCCACAAAAAATTACAGTAGCTGAGGCATGAGTTCCCTTTTCTAAATCCATGTTGACTCTTCCCCATTAAGCCGTGTTTATCAGTATGCTCAGTAATTCTGTTCTTAACAACCGTTTCCAGCAGTTTGCCTGGCACCGATGTCAGGCTCACTGGTCTGTAGTTTCCAGGATCACCTTTGGAGCCTTTTAAATATTATTGTTACATTTGCTGTCCTCCAGTCCTCTGGTACAGTAGCAGATTTTAGCTACTGTAGCAGATTTACAAATTACCAATAGTAGGTCTGCCACTTAATATTCGAGTTCCTTCATAACTCTAGGATGAATACCATCTGGTCCTGGTGATTCGTTAGTTTGTCAGTTTGCTCCAGAAACTCCTCCAGAGTCATGCTTATTTGGGACAGTTCTTCACCTACAAAGACTCCGTTCGGCATGGGTATCTCCTGAACATCCTAAACGGTGAAGACCAAAGCAAAGAATTCATTCAGCTTCTCTGCAATGTCCTTATCCTCCTTGAGCACCCCTTTCACCCCCTGGTCATCTAATGGCCCAACCGACTCTCTAGCAGTCTTCTTGCTTCTGATGTACTTGAAAAAGTGTTGTTTATTATTATTATTGCGCCTTTAGCGAGTTGCTCCTCAAATTTCCTCTTGGCCAGTATTATTAACGTTAGAACTAGAGAATTTAAATATATATTAGAGAAGGATATCAAACCTTGAACAAATAGAACATACGAGTTAAAATGGAAATGGTTTACTAACTGGTTGATTACATGAGGTATAACTTTGGAGAGGATGGAAAATGAGCATGTTATAATATATCTTAGATCTAGCAAAAGGAGACTTAGTTTTGTCTTCTCTGAAAGTTCACTTAGCAGATATTTCTGGATTTAGTAACATGATAGATATTCTGTATTTACACATCCTCCAAGAAATTTTTGAAGGGAATAAAAAATGTGTTCCCTGGAGTGAAAAGCCCATTACATTAATGGGATTTTAACTGAGTTTTAAATATGCTTATGGCACCACCTTTGGGGTCTGCTGCAAGGGCTTCTTTAGAAAATTTAAGCATGAAGACTTTATTCCTTGTAGGAATAGCATCTATAAGACGGGACAGTGAATTGGTTGCTATTATTATAACAGCCACATATGAGATTCCATAGTGATAAGGTGGTGATAACTTTGAATCCAGCATTCATCCCTTAGCAGGTTTCAGAATTTAATTTAAAGCAGCAGATAATTTTACCATCTTTGCTCCTAAAATGCATGAGTCAGAACAAACAAAAAGATGGCACTCGTTAGAAACCCAGAATTTTCAGGATGTTATTTCCATAACTTTTCATCACTTTTTCACCACCATTTGTTAGGCTGGACACGCTAAGCATGTGCGTGGCTCCATGGACTGAACACCGGCTCCAGCAAGCTATCATCTCCTGTGTTAACACCATTTATTATTTAGAAGGAACTTCAGGTATGAAGGAAAAACACTTTTTATTTTTTTATCCTATACACAAAACAAACTATGACAAAGTAGCATCGCAAACTTTATCAGGATGACTAGTACAGTGCAGTAATAAGTGCTATGAATTGGCAGATAGGGTCCTGCCTTTAAATTTAAGAGCACATTCAACAAGAGCCATGGGAGCAACAATAGCAGCTTTAAATCAAGTATCTCCAGATGATATATGTAGAGCAGCTTTCACTGTATACATGTACATCTCATTCCATACTTCATTTATAATTTCAGGAAGAGGCATCAGTTGGGACCGTGATTCTTAGTTCTGCTAAATTAAAAAAAAGAATTAAGATTTTAAAGGATGGGCTAGAAGTTTCTTTTCTTACTTAGAATGACATTGTTATCCTCGAGCCCACCTCCTAATATAATTTGGTAAACTCCCATATGCAAACATTACAGAGCCACTCGAAGATTACTTACCTTAGCCGAGGTTCTATGAGATTGCTCCATATATTCTCACACTACCATACCCACCCTTCCATCCCCACTGGAGTATTCTGTGGTTGGAAGGAGCTGAATGCATGAGGAGGGGGTTAGCCCTTTTATACTAATGGGTGCAAGGAGATCATGTTAGACATTTGATTTGTATTCTAACGGCTAATGAAGGTCCAGAAGTAATGTAAATGGGGCTCGAGAAACCCATATGTGAGAATATACAGAGCCATCTCGAAGAACCTTGGTTAGAGGTTAATAATGATGATAATTAATAATAGTTTTTATTTTTATATAGCATCCCTCCTGCCATGGCACTCAGAGCACTTAACGTAGAACTAATTAACACAATTTTTAAGTAACCTACCTTTCTTTGGCCGATTTTAGCTGGAGAGTGGCACAACATAACTTAAATGTTCAGACTTGAAAATGTTTTAAACCAGTGTAAGCATCTTTGTGAACAGTTTTCCTTATAAACCAGTTTAAACTAAAACAAGAGTGACCAAGGGTTTCACCAGTCCATTTAATGCCCGTGTAAGCTTGTGTGTAGATGCGAAGCCTTATTTCTCCTCCTCTCATCTGTTCCTCCTCCTTACACACAGACAGCGCTGGACAAATATGTAATAACCTACTAGTCCCACATATCATTTTTACTAGGGGCGTGCAGCAGGCACATCATTCATTTTTGTTTTTATTTTTACTGACCCAAAAAAGCTTCATTTTCAGGAGTTTCGTAAACAAAAGTTTTTCGTTTTTCTTTTTTATTAAAATATTTTTTAAAAATTACTGTGCAAAATGGCCACCAGACCATTCTGAACATATGTAGCCCTTTTCCAAAATGGTGCTGGCAGCATCAGTACCATTTTGGGAAATGACAGCCGGTCTGTGCATGCACAAAATGACCGCTGCACATACACAGAATGGCCCTGGTAACCATTTTGCACATGGGCAGGTTTGGTTTCTTTAAAAATGTTTGTAACAAAAACATTCTTTTTGTCATTTTTGACTATTTTTGTTACCCTGGCATATTGTTTTTGTATTTTAATTACTAAAATGAATGGGACTTCTTTCATTTTAGTAATTAAAAAAATAATAATGAATTGCACACCCCTAGTTTTGACTGTCTCCATTTCCTGTGCATATTTCTTGAGATTTTGAGTTCTCCCCTCCCCAGAAGAGCCTCTTTTCTCCTCTCCATCTTTTCTGCACAGATATCTTGTGGCATTTTGTACAATCTGTAGTGTTAGCTGGGGGGCTATATATGGTGAGCATATGACACCATGGCAACAATATTGCAGCCTTTGTTCTTTGAGCGGGGATCCTGTTCATTGACCTTTTACCCAGACGTCTTTCCGTTTATTAATTTACTCTTCATTTTCTCTGGTAAATTCATGGCCAAGAACTCTGGATCTAACCCTACAGTACCAAGATTACCAACTTCCATGATTTAAGGTGTTTTCTGAAAACCACAGTTGCTAAACTTGTCAGACTCTTGATTTATTTATTATTTTTAAAGGGTTTGGGCTGTTGTGGTTAAGAGTTTGACAAAATGGCCCTTTTCACGCAGACACTCCAACACTGAAAATGGGTGTTACATTTTATTATACATGTTGCAGGTGTGCTCTATGGGTGCCCTGCAACATGTATAATAAAATGTAACACCCATTTTATCAGTGTTGGAGTGTCTGTGTGAAAAGGGGCCATGACTGTAGTGCGGCTTACATGCTGAGAAACAATAAAAAAAAAAGTTAACTTTTTTTATAATATAGTTGGGGTTGGAAACTTTGTAATATGCACGTTAAGAAGATGCTTAGGCTCAGGCTGAAGCAAACCCAACTGGGGAAGTAACCAAGAACGCCCCCCTGCGCACCCCTGTCCCACAGACAAGGGTAACAGATGGAACCTGCAAGAGGGCACTCCTGGCCAACTAGGGGCCGCAATGGAACATGGCAAGACAGACGGTCTTTCAGATATATGGAACCCAGACCGTTTAGGGCTTTAAAAGTCAAAAACAGCACCTTGAATTGTGCCCGGAAAACTATAGGTAACCAGTGCAGA
Organism: Sphenodon punctatus; assembly: GCA_003113815.1. Classification (NCBI taxonomy): domain Eukaryota; kingdom Metazoa; phylum Chordata; class Lepidosauria; order Sphenodontia; family Sphenodontidae; genus Sphenodon; species Sphenodon punctatus. The sequence goes on along the minus strand of QEPC01013874.1, from coordinate 3,738,570 downwards.
CTTCAGAGCACCGGTGTAATGTGATCCCAGCAACCCATCCCCAGAAGGAGCTGAGCCAACACATTCTGCACCAGCTGCAGCTTCTGAACAGTCATCAAGGGCAGCACCATGTAGAGCGTGTTGCAATAATCTAGCCTTGTGGTGATAAAATCATGGATGACAGTGTCCAGATTCATGTCAGAAAGAAAAGGTCGCAGCCTCCTCACCAGATGGAGGTGGTGAAAAGTGCTCCTGGCCATCACCACCTGATATTCCAGGCGCAGCAAGCGATCCAAAAACACTCCAAGGCTGCAAACCCAATCGACCAGAGGGGGCCAGACCCCATCAATAATGGGTGTCCCAATCCCCTCCCAAGTTACAAGACTGGCCAACCAGCATCACTTCAGTCTTGTCAGGATTCAGCTTCAATCGTCACCCTCATCCAGTCCCTGACAGCAGCCAGACATCGAGTAAGCACCAAGACTGTGGGACCTGCGTTGGATGAAAAAGAGAGGTAGGGCTGAGTATCATCAGCATATTGATGACCTCTCACCCCAAACCTCCAAATAATCTTGCCCAGCAGCCTCAGATACAAATTGAACAAGAGGGGAGAGAGAATAGAACCCTGCAGGACACCACAGAGGTCCTGAGGGGAAGACAAGCAATCGCCCATCACCACCCACTGAGACCTCCTGACAGGAAGGAGCAGAAGCACTGAAGAGCAGTACCGTGCACCCCCATCAAGTCCTGTAGTCATGTCAACAACACTCCATGATCAACTGTATCAAAGGCCACTGAGGGCATTTTCAGACAGACATTTATTCCAGAATTAGAGCCTTAATTCCATGATGAGATGTCCATCTAAATGCTGCCAACAGTGATAGTTATCATGTGATAACAAAAAATCCAGATGTGTTAAAACCTTATTTTTGAGGTTTTGTAACATCTGGATGTTAAACTATTCCTTGATTAGGTCTGTCTAAACACTATCACGGGATAGTCAACTATTCCTGGATTAGCGCCACAGAGTCCTATGTCAAGAACTGACATCCTCTCAGCTGCACAGAAGAGTCCACCTTGCCCCCACCCTCCACACCTTCAAGTCCTTCCTCAAAACCCACCTCTTCCGCTCCGCGCTTCCTAATTCCTGATAATCGTTCCCACCCAGGATTATCCCCCACTTGTTGTCTGCAAACTCCTAATTTACTGTAACCAAGCCAAGTATGTGTACCTTAGTTCTCGCATTCTCATGAATGTTGCACCCCTGTCTCTCCCTCTGTTCCCCCTTCCCTGTCTCCCCTCCCCGTCTTTAGATTGTAAGCTCTCGAGCAGGGACAGTGTCTATTTTATTCTCTGTAAAGCACCAGGTACATTGCTAGTGCTATATAAATGCTTATAATAATAATAATAAATAATAATAATAAGAGGGGACATTGTAGAGACCCAGAAAATATTGCACTGCGCATGACTGAAAGCACCGTGGGATTGAAATTCATCCTGGAGACTAATTCCAGAATAACGGCAAGTTCTGTTCAGATGGACTATCATGGAATGAATTTATCCAGGCATAGAAATATCTGTCTAAACAGGTACCACTTTGTAATCACTGGATAACAGTCCTAATCACGTAATTTTCTCCTAATCACGTAATCATTTGTCCATCTGAAAATGCCCTTAAAGATCTAACAAGACCAACAAGGTAGAATTCCCCTTGTCCATTTCAAGGTGCAGATCATTGACCAAAGCCACAAGCAGTGTCTGTACCATACCCAGGACAAAAACCTGACTAAAACGGATCCAGGAATTTGATAGCGTCAAGATGAGCCTGGAGCTGTTGGGCAACCACCTATTCAACAACCTTCCCTTCAAAGGGAAGATTAGAGACAGGCTGATAGCTGGCTGGGGGAGTCAGTGTCCAAAGATAGTTTCTTAAGCAGGGGCTGGACCACTACTGGTTTAAGGGCATCCAACACCCTTTCTTCTTCCCCCCCCCCCCCGGTAAGGTGGCGTTGACCACTCCAGCCAACAATGGCCGCAATGTCTCCCACCTGGCATTTACCAGCCAGGACGGGCAAAGATCTAATTCACAACTGGTTGCCCTCATCACCCCAGGCACCTCCCTCACATCTGTGGGAAATACCAATTGAAACTGATCCAAACAAACAAACAAACAAGACAAGACTGACCTTTCATAACCCCAAACTCTGACTGCAGTTGAAATGGCAGCGCCCAAGTCGTGATGAATACAGGCGATTTTTGTCCACAAAGTAATTAATAAAAATGTTACAGCAGGCACTAGATGACTCCATGTCTTGGCAGAGACAGGTTGGGTTAACCATGCCCCTCACCACCTGGAACAGTTCTGCTGGACAAGACTTTGCAGATGCTATGATAGTGGAGAAGAAAGCTTTCTTTGCTGCCATCAAAGCTTATGGCATAGTCCTTTCAACCACCTCAGGTTCTCTGTATACCGTGGAGACCTGTGCTGATGAAGCGGTAGGAGCAGAAGCCTGGGTGCAACCATATTGATGGCCATGGTCAAAATGTAATTCCACAAGGTAACCAGGTCAGCAACAAAGCAGCCATCAAGGTCAGTGGGTATACAACCCCACTACCTTGAGAGTTCAGGAAACCAATCAGATCCATCAGTCTCTGGGGCAGACCAACCTAACCAGTCCACCACCCTGGCAAGGGCATAGGAGGGCTGGGATCTGGGCCTTCAGTAGGTAATAGTGGTGGGACCCCGGGCCCATTACCGGTTACCGGATTTACCGGTTCCCGGTTCCCCGAAAACCGGATTCCCGGTTTAAATCCGGTATACCGGTACCGGATTTATTACATTGGTTTCAATGGGGCGCTGTGTCCCCATTGAAACCAATGAAATAAATTAAATTCCCTCCCCCTCCCAGGCTGCACAGGTGGAAGGGGGGACACCCCCCACCCACCCTGCCCAGCCTGGCTTTTTGTTTAAAAAAAGAGTAAGCGCGACCCCGAGGCGAGGCGAGCCCACCCCCCAGCACCAGCGGCCGCGGCGTCCCCGCAGCCGCCGGTAAGTATGACCCGATCCCTGGGGGGGGTGTTTAACACCCCCCCCCCCCCAGGGATCACCCCTACAGTGCGCTTGCCGCTTACCTTTGGGAGCTCCGGCGGCGGCGGGCGGTCCGGCGGCCTCAGCGCCGGCTGTGGCTGCCGGCGTCAGGACGCTGTAGGCCTTCCGGGGAACTTCCGGGTTTCACCGGAAGGCCTAGAGCGTCCTGACGCCGGCAGCCACAGCCGGCGCTGAGGCCGCCGGACCGCCCGCCGCCGCCGGAGCTCCCAAAGGTAAGAGCGGCAAGCGCACTGAGCCTTTAGTAGGGGTGATCCCTGGAGGGGGTGGGGGTGTTAAACCCCCCCCCCAGGGATCGGGTCAGGGTCATACTTACCGGCGGCTGCGGGGACGCCGCGGCCGCTGGTGCTGGGGGGGGGCCTCGCCTCGCCTCGGGGGTCGCTTACTCTTTTTTTAAACAAAAAGCCAGGCTGGGCAGGGTGGGTGGGGGGTGTCCCCCCTTCCACCCGCGCAGCCTGGACTCGGGGAGGGTTTTTTTTAAAAAAACTTTTTTGCTGGGGCTTTAAATTTTTTTACATTGCAGCCATTTTTAAATGGCCGCAATGTAAAAAACCGGTACCCCGAAATCCGGTACCGGGTCCGGATTACCGGGCCGAATCCGATAATGCCGGTACGCCCGATACCGGCATTATCGGATACCGGATTCTACCGGTTTCCCACCCCTAGTAGGTAATAATCCGACCACAACAACAGTGTTATAACACCATCCACCCATAATTGGAACCCCTGTCTCCAGGCTGGTGCAAAACATCAAATCCAATGTGTGTCCCACCTCATGCATCAGGCCCAATATTATTTGAGATAGGCCCATAGTTGTCATGGAGCCCATAAACTCCTGCTCTTCCCCTAAAAGGCTGGCTTCAGCATGTATGCTGAAATCATCCAGAACAATAATCCTAGGTGATCTCAACACAACCTCGGAGACCAGCTTAGACCATCATCTGGCAATGAATACCACAAATTAACTGTGCGCTAAGTTAAATATAGTTTCTATTATTTGTGTTAAATCTACTATTGGGTGATTTCAGACGTTACACTTCCTGGAGTCACCACAGTGGATTCCCAACGGTGGTGAACCAAACAACCACCCCCCATGGTCAATAAAGGTCCCGAACAGATGTGACGGGAGCGGGACCACGGCACGGAATCAGGCCGCCAGATCACGGCCTGGGGCGGTGCAACAGACGTGACGCCAATCCCCGGCCGTGGTCAAAACACCCAGAATGAGCTGGGCAGGGGCGGGACACAGACATGACCGCCTGAGGGCAAACTAAGCCAAAAGGGAATGCCCACACAAGGGAAGCGGGAAGGGAGGGAGGAGAGGGAGAAGACCCGCCCGGGTACCACACACAACAGGCACACAGACAGCGAGGGCACAGTGGAACACACAGCACAAACACACATGCCTGGGCACACACACATCTGGATGGGAGTGGGGGGAGACACAGCGGGACAGACAACACACAAGGCACAATGGGGGAGGGGGGGCGAGGGACAGGGAAGAGGAGGGGAAACGGCACAGGGGCACAGCGGGACACAGACAATGGCAACCAGAACCCCCAATACAGAACAGCCCGCACGGGCACCCCCACAGCAACACAGGCAGTCCCGGAACAGGTGTCCCCAGGCAGTCCAGGCACAGCAGGAGCAGACACGGAACAGGGAGCGGTCCGGGAACAGTCCAGGAGGCACACTCGGAACCCAAGCGCCGGCGAGGGGGTGATGGAGGGGAGACAGAAGGTCCAGGGCAGTGCAGCAGGTCCAAAGTCACACAACCCCCCTGGGAGGAAGCTGGGGGGGCCAGTCCGGGGGCCCCAGAACCCCGAGATCACATGGGCACCCAGGAGGGGGGGGCAGCCGGGGCGCAGAAGGGGACACAGGCAAACAAGGATGGTCAGCAGCACCCCAGGGGGGCAGTCAGGGCACCGGAGGCAGACAATGGAGACGGCGGCCATGGAGGGGAACATCAGGGGCAGAGGCAGATGGGGGGCCCCCAGATGGGGGGCCCCCAGAGGGGGCCCGGAGCCACTGGCGGGCAGCAACACCCCAGGAAGCAAGAAGCATGGCCAGGACAGCATGGAGGGAGCAGACGGGGCCACGGCAGCAGGGCGAAGCCGGGAGCCCGCACGGGGGCCAGGAACTGGGGTCCAGGAGGCACAGGGGGACTCACAGCCAGCTGCTGGGGGCCACGGGGCCGGGTGCCCCGCCTGGTGAACGAGGTGGGGCGAATGAAGCATGTCCCGGCGGTACCCGGGGTAGACTCAGACATGCAGCAGGGGGCCACGGAAGCTGACCCAGCTCCAACAGCACCACGGGAGCGCTGGTAGCCATGGGCCCCATGAACGCAGGCAAAGTAGGACACGGCCAGGGCAGGGCCCCCCTCTGCCAGACAGACCGTGTAGGTGGCCAGGCTGCACACAGACAGGGCAGACACGGTCTCCACCGCAGACCAGGCCACATGCGAGCACTTCATCTCCGGGATGAGCCCATTGGGAAACGGAACCAGCCCCAGCGTCTCGGCATGCAGCTGGCAATCCCGGGCACTCGCCTCAAAGCCGAAGTAACAAAGGCCAGAGCTCAGGCTCGCATAAGCACCCAACAGGCTGTCCCGGCAGCTCAGCAGCAACTGGGTATGCCACAGGTCACACAGGGCCATGGTCTCGCGGAAGGACCACGGATGGCGGCCAGGAGCCCAATGGGGGCCAGGAGCCCAGTGGAAGCACAACCAGCCATAGTCCAGTACGCCAGGGAGAATAACACCATGGACAGGGGGGTCCACATTCCCTCCAGGGGTGGGAGGGGACTGGGGGGGGGGCACCAAGGCCAGCCAAGAAAGCCACAGGCCGCAACATTGTATGGCAACAGAGCGAGGTGTGGGTGCGGACCCAGAACAGCTGCAGGAGCCAAGCACGCAGACAGGACAGCCGACACACTAATCAGGCCGGCAAGGATACGATGTTGCCAACACAGAGAGGTGGGAGGTGATGACAAGAGACATGCAGCTGCAGCCTGCACGCCAGGGGGCACGCCACCCCGGGCGTACGGCTCCTGCCAGGGACAGCAGGTGCGTTCAATACCGCGCACCCGCTGCCCAGGGCCGCCCGCCCTGCAGGAGCCAGCACAGGCAGCCGGGGGGGGGGGGAAATGCCCATTCCAACCTATATCAGGGCCGCCAGCAGCCCCCCGGGGCTCACCTCAGCATGGAGTGGGACAGGTTGGGTGCAAGCTGGATGCTCCTTGTACTCTGTGCCGAGTGGTACCACGCCCACACCAATCAGCTGCACATCCAGACCGCTGAGGTACACCTGGGCGCCCACCTGTAGGTTACCATGGCCTGGAGTGCTGCAGGGGCCCACAGGGCTCACCAATCCCGCAAGTGCTCCCTGGCCCAGCTCCGGGCGCAGTGGGTGTCTGGGGTGGACTTACCGGCCGTGAGCCGCAGCCAGACCAGACCTGCGGCGATCCGCGAGGCGGCCGGCCACCTCCAATGGAGGAAGGAGACCATGCGCCGGGCCGCCCTGCTTGCTATGCCCATCACCCGGCGGCTGTGGGTCACGGAGCGGGCCCAGGGGTGGTGGTCCCGGGCGCTGGCTCAGTGGGACGAGGCAGCCTGGAGGGCACACTTCTGAATGGACAAGCTCACCTTACTGCAGCTTGCGGAGCTGCTAATGCCCTGGCTGGAGCGACAGCACACCCCCATGAGGAACCACATCCCCGTGGTCCAGCGGGTGGCCATCGGGGTCTGGGCCCTGGCAATGCCCGACTCCTGCCGGTCCGTGTCGCAGCACTTTGGTGCTGGGATGAGCACCGTGGCCTGTATCCTCCGGGATGTCTGTGAGGCTGTGGAGGGCGTCCTCCTGGACCGGGCAATCCAGCTGGTGAACCAGGCGGCCGTGATGGCCGGCTTCACGGCTGGAGGGTTCCCCAACTGCATGGGTGCCGTGGATGGCACCCACGTAGAGATCCTCCGTCCCTGAGCTGGGGAGGCCACGGAGTATGTCAACAGGCAGCTGCAGGCTGTCGTGGACCACCGGGGACAGTTCATCGACATCTTCACAGGCAACTTCGGGCGCAGCCACGATGCCCGGATCATGACCATCTCCCCCTTTTATGCCCAGATGTACCGGGGGAATTTGCAGACATGGGGATGGCCTGAATCGAGGGGGTGCTGATGCCCCCCCTGTATCCTGGGGGACCCGGCCTACCCCCTCACCCGGTGGCTGATGAAGGTATTCCCGGACCCCGGTGGAGGCGCTCTACAATACCCGCCTGTGTGCCACCAACACTGTCGTCGAGTGGGTGTTCGGGGCCCTCAAGCAGTGCTGGAGGAGCCTCGCCGGCCGGCTCAACTACACAATGAAGACCTCGGCCTTGGTGATCGGTGCCTGCTGCACAAGGACTGCCATCCAATACCACATGCCTACCCATCCTCCCGGCCCCATGCCTCGGGTTGTCCGAACGCGGACAACCCGAGGGAGTGCCGTTACGCCAAACGTATCCGTGCCATCCTAGCCAGGCACATCAGCCAGGAGGCTCAGGTGTGAGGGTGCCCACCCCCCAGGGGGTCTGGGGGCATCCCCAGGAGAAGCCCCATATGGGCAGGGTCCACCCTCCTATCTCTGGGCCCCTGAACTGACCACCGGAGGCGGCTGTGTCATCAGTGCATTTATTTTATCACCCGCTTACCCGTGCCACCACCACCACCATGCCCCCCCCTCAGACTGGCCCCCCCCGGCCCCCACGTTTACTGGGGCGCCACCTCGATTACCCTGTGGGTGGCACAGAGCTCTGGGAGCTGCCCTTCCTCCCTCCGCTGTCCATGTCCCCAACAGTGGCCTGGGATGCCTCAGTGTCCGGAGGGGCAGGCGGTGGTGGGAGGGAGGACCCAAGACCTGAGGGGCCCCCCTGGGTGGCTGCTCCCTCTGGAGGCCTATAGGGACCGGAAGGCGGATGTGGGGCCTCTGCTGGCATGGAGGTGGCTGGGGCGATTGGGGAGGCGGTGGGGGCACCGAGGGGCCCTGGGCAGGCAGGGTGCCCGGCAGGGCGGCGGCCATGACATAGACGCACATAGTGCCAGCATGCAGGAGCAGGAAGGTCCCAGTGTTATGGGACCTGTCCATCTTGGCTGAATGCTCCCACACCATCCCCTCGATGGCCTGTTCCAGCCACCTGAACGTCTCTACCTGCCTGCTGTTTTCCCGGCACTACCGCCGCCGCTCCAGGCGCACCTCTGACTGGAGCCTCTGGTCCCTTGTCTCCGCCCACTCCAGGGAGCACTCTATGGCCGCCTGCATGCAGTCCACAGCCACGATCATCTGCTCCCCCTGTTCTGTGGTAATCCGGACAATGTCCTCCACCTGGTCCTCCCTCAGGTGCCGTACCCATGTCCGGTGCTCCCTCATCCGTTGGGCTGGGGGCACGGGCCCGTGTTGCTGTGGCCCCTCCGGCTGTCCTGTAGGGTACATAGTGGTTAGTCGTTTGCCGCCCCAGGCATCTGCCCCTCCTGGCCTCCACCCCCCTTTCCCACCCCTCCGGGCTCCCCGTCCCGCCCTGTGTGTCCCAGGTCCTCCACCCGGCCTCCCCGGGGGCGCCCCCGCCCTGCCAGTGTGCCTCACCTGGGTCCTCCGGCTGCTGCCTGGGCTGCTGTGCGCCGGCTTCCTCGCCTGCCTGCCTCTGTGCTGGCGCGTTCCATGCCCTGTGGGGTGGGGGGGTTGGTGGTGGGCTTTCGGGGTGTCCAGGCGGCCCCCCCGGCCCCGTGTCGTGGGCTGTCGGGCGGGTGGGGTCTGCCCATCCCCAACTCCTCTCCCCCCTCGCCCTAAGTCCGTCCCCCCATCCTGTGTGCTTGCTTACCCTCGATGTCTGTCTCGGATGCCTCTGAGGCCGGCCCCTCCGTGTTGCTGTGCTCCCCCTGCGACCACTGGCTGAGGGTAATGAGGGTGCCGGCCTCGGAGTCTGGCTGTCCGGCCAAGGGGTGGGGGCTCTCCGGGCTGCTGTCCAGGGGGTGGGGGCTTCTGGTCCCCGAGATCCCAGGGCGTTCCTGCTGGGGGTCTGGGGCCCTGGAGTGGGTACCTTCTTGTGGGGCAGCAAGGGAAGGGGGTATCTTGGCCCATTCCCTGCCCTGGACCACAGCGCTCCCCACGAGCCGTGGGGTGACTACTGAACCCTTCATATGAAGGATGCGGTCCAGGGCATTGTAGAAGGGGGGGGCGGGGTGGAGTCCGTGTCCGGACTGCTGGTTGTTGTCCCTGATGGCCTTGTACTCTTCAGCTCTTTGGCCTTGGAGCAGCACTGTGCTACTGTCCAGTGATGCCCCACCACCTCCATTTCCCGCACTATCTCCCTGAACATGTGCTCATTCCTCTGACTGAGTGCGAGCTCCAGCTGATGCTCCAGGGTACCCCAGATGCGGATGAAGTCCCAGGTCTCCTGGAGCCCCCACTGCCCCCCTCGGTGGTAGGATCTTCTCCCCTCCGGTTCCTCCTCCTGCTCCTCTACCTGGGCAGGGCCCGTGCTCCAGGGGCTTCGGCTCCTGGGCCCGTTTGAGTGTCTGTGGAACAGAAGGGGGGTTTGTTGGGTGTTCGGGTGCGGTTCTTCCCCAGTCTCGCATCCCTGCCTCTTCCCCCCTGCCTGCCGGCCACCCGACCACCCACCCATTCCCCCGCCCCCCCCTGGTGCCCCTGTGGTGCTGGGTCCGCTCCCCTTCATTCCCCTTACCCGTTTCCATGGGTGCCTCCTCCCCCGGTCCGATCGATGTCCCCGGGGCTGCCTGTCCCAGCTGGTGCTGTCCCTCCACCTCCTGCATGTGCAGCATGACCACCTCCTCCCCCGCCTGCACCTCCACCACCACCTCCTCCTCTTCCCTTGTTCTCTCACCCGCCGCTCACCTCGGCCTCCCGCCTCGCTCCATCCTGCCACGTTCCTCTGCTGCTGTGTGCCCTTTAAATCTCCCTCCGTGGCCTGTGTTGTTGCTGTTTGCCTGGCAGCGATGCTGCATTCTTTGTCCCCGGCTGGGAATCATTTTGTTTGATTCCGGCTGGTGATTGCCGTCCAGATGTTACTTTTTATTGTTTCCCTGTGGGAATCTCTTTGACCACACTTTCGGAGATGGTCCAGGCCGGAGGTCCGGAAGCGTGGTTGAATTTGACCCCATGTGGGTATTGACTGTGGTCGGTGAACATCTGACGGCCACCCAACAGATGTTCGGGGCGCTTTGGCCCCGCCGCGGAATTGACCGTGGTTCACTGTGGTTGAGCGTGATCTCGTAACATCTGAAAATACCCATTGAGTGCCCCCTAGTTCTAGAACTATTTAAGAGGGTAATTGTTCCCTATTTACTTGTTCCACGCCACTCATGATGTTATAAATGTCTATCATATACCATGCCAGTTGTCTCTTCTTCAAGCTGAAGAGCCCTAACCTATCAAGCTTCTCTTTGTACGAAAGCTGTTCAGTACCCATTATCATTTTTGTTGCCCTTTTCTAGTTCTGTTATATGTTTTTTGAGATGGGGTAACCAGAACTGCACACGATACTCAAGGTGTGGTCGCACCATAGATTTATATAGAGGCATTATGATATTTTCAGTTATATTTTTGATCCCTTTCCAAATAATTCCTAACATTCAATTACTTTGTAAAGCACCAGGTACATTGCTTGCACTATATAAATGTTTGATAATGATAATAATAATATAATAATTAATAATAAATCCTGTTTGTTTTTTTGGCCACTGCTGCACATTCAGCTGAAGATTTCAATGTATTGTCCACAACAAGTCCATGATCCTTTTCCTGAGTGGTAACCCCTAATTTAGAACCCAGCATTACGTACATATAGTTTGGACTATTTCCCCTATGCGCATCAAATCAAATGTTTATTAATTGGTTTGGCTTCCGCCATTCACCATGTACCAGCAAATAAGAATAAAAATAAATTAAAATATAATACAACATAAATACAAAATGAAAAGCTCCCCTTCATCATTGTAATAACTTATCTTACAAAAGTAACATACAACCTATTTAAACATAAGCAGGGCCCCGATTCTTCTGCAAAAAAATTTCTGAAATTTTGCGACCCAAAATGGAAAATTTTGCGACCCAAAATGGAAAATTTTGCGACCCAAAATGGAAAATTTTGCGATCCAAAATGGAAAATTTTGCGACCCAATAAAGTTACAAAGCCGGTCTAGTAAAATTAAAAATGAGTTCTTTAATAGCAGTAATGACATCTTTATAATTAAAAACAAACATTTATTTACATATTTGCATTAATTAACACATTTTACAGTCCAGCAAATAAAGACATTTATTTATTTGCATTAAAACACATGAAAACAGATCGCCTGAGATTGTCTTCCCCAAAGCCTCTGCGTGTGTC
>QEPC01013874.1:3709791-3724238 GCA_003113815.1 Sphenodon punctatus | reverse complement strand
GACCTGCTTTATAAAGGCCGCGCAAGCCCCTGATTGGCTTGCGGCCTGAATAAAGCAGGTCATCATGGATTGGCTGGACGCCAAGGAAGGGAAATCCCGCGGGGATTTCCCCATTTTCTGCGAGAATCCTGCCTAGGGCAGGATTCTGCGCAAATAACGCGATTCGCGGCAGCGCAGAAGGCTAGGGGCCCTGAACATAAGGTAATTACTACAAACAGTAACCCATGTGCATCACTTTGCACTTGTCAACATTAAATTTCATCTGCCATTTAGATGCCCAGTCACCCAATCTCTCAAGATCCTCCTGCAATTCTTCACAGTCCACTTCAGTTTGAACTACCTTGAATAACTTTGTGTCATCTGCAAATTTGATCACCTACCTTTTATTCCCTTTTCCAGATCATTAATAAATATAATAAACAACACTGGTCTCAGTACAGATTCTTGTGGCACTCCACTATTTACTTCTCTCCATTGTGAAAATTGGCCATACTCTTTGCTTCCTATCCTTTAACAGAATAGGACACTTGTCTCCTATGCCATGACTATTTAATTTCCTCAAGAGTCTCTTGAGAGGGACCTTATTAAATGCCTTCTGAAAATCCAGATACACTACACTGACTGGCTTGCCCTCATCCACAAGCTTATTTACTATATCAACTGGCTCACCAGAAGAATGGGAAGGACAAGATAGCTACCATATGGTGGCAATGACAGTCCCTTCTCCATTTGTGGTATAAATCTGTCAGGTTTCATAAATCAAGGCTGCAGTCCTAAACCGCTAAATTCAATAGCAAAACTCCCATCAACTTTAATAGGCAAGGATCTTATTGTGGTGGAGGATGGATAATGTCAGGGTCCAGACCTGGCGGCTGGGACCCTCAGGCAGATGGGGTTGTGCGGTGTCACCTTGCCCCCCTCCGACGCAGGGATGTCCGGGGTGTGAGCGGTGCCACAGAGCTCAACCAGGGGGGCAGGGCGTACAGCAGTAGGGAGCAGAGGACGCCCCACTGCTCGCTTCCCCAGTTGCACAGCAACTAGGCCCACAGCTGCAGTTCAGAATGCGCCTTGCAGAGCGGACGTCCCAGGACGCAGGGACCATCCCTACGTAGTACACATGGTGGTGGGGGCAGGGCCTGGGATGGGACACAGCCACACCTGCGGGGCTTAGAGCACAAGAATAAAGGGACCGGTGGGAGAGGTATTCCCCACCAGTAATCACTGAGACAGACTGGCCCCCCTCCTTCCTTACTGGGAGTGCAGTAGAGGCTGCTGCGGTGTTGTCCTTGTCGTGAGTGTGTGAGCTGAGAGAGTCCGTGGGTATGTTGCTCCCATGCTTGTAGTGTGTGCCCCTGTAAGAGTGGTGTTTGTGTGGTGCCCCTGTCTTTCCTGTGTGTCTGTGACTTGCTAGGGTGTGACTGAAGGAGAACGGCATGTGCGAACGTGGACTACCCTTTCCCCTCCTTCCCCAGAGGCTGCCACTCCTAGCTCCAGTGTGAACGGTGATGCAAGTAAGGTTCCCGGTGACCCGCCACAGCAAACCCCACCCCTAGACCTGGGACCCCAGCACGAGCATACCTCCCCTTGGTGGTGGCCACAGAACAGGCGTGAGTATTGTCTGTACTGCCCGCCCCCCCTTCCTCCTACGGAATCCCTGTCCTCTCCACCCTGTGATGATCTGGGTTCTTCTCATTCTCTGAGAGATCGCCCACACAAGATCCTGAGGGCTGTTTACATTCGTGTGGGGCGTGTCCATCTCGGAGCAGGACAGGAGTATCCATTTCCCCTGGAAGGGCAAACCCCAAGCCCTTCCTCCATCCCCCCCCCCAACCCTAACAGAATTACCGGTGCTTATATATTCCCTTTTTCATGATGGAAGCAGCACCGGACCTTGCTACTCTGGTTCGGACTGTGCAATCATTGGCCCTAGAGGTAAAAGACTTAAGAGATGGACAGAAACAGGCCTTGGGGGTGAGGGGAGGTTGGGCCCCTCCCTCCCAATCCAGAGGACCTGGGAGTGGCTGCTCCCCCTCCGATAGAGGCATCGCCCCCAGCCCCACTCCCTCGAGAATCTAAAGCCCCCAAGCCCGATAAATTCTATGCGGATAGGAAACAATGGCAGAGTTTTCTAGCCCTATGTGCCTTAACGTTCCACATCCAACCTCAAACATACACCACGGACCAAGCTAAGGTTGCATATATGATTGGTCTCCTGGGTGGAGTGGCCCTAGATTGGGTCACCCACTCCTCACGACAAATAGCCCATTGTTGGGAGACTACAAGGGTTTTATCAGAGAATTTAAGTTTCTTTTTGATTATCCACATAGGGTCCAAGATGCGGAACAAGCTATATTAAATTTTCAACTGGCGAAAACACTGCTGCTTGAATATATAACCCAGTTTAAGAAATGGGCGATAGATCTCGGGTGGAGTGATCACGTATTACGAGTGCTGTTTCGTCAAGGACTCACAGATGAGCTAAAAGATCAATTAGCATATGTAGCCACCCCAGCCAGCTTAAGTGAGTTGGTCACTAGGGACGTGTGAATGCTGTTCGGAGTTCGGACCGAACTTGATTTGTTCAGACGTCCGAACTGAACTCGAAAACGGCCGAACAGTTCGGTCATGTTCGGGTGAGTTCGGATGTGTTCGGGGGTGGGGAAAATGTGACTGGAAGGGGAAGGCAGCTGAGGAGCAGACTTCCTGGCACCAGGGGTGGAGACCAGAGGTTGTTTCAGGGCCAAATGATACCGACACTGAAAAAAAATCTTTGAATTTGATATCGATAGTGCTATTTTTGAATGTTCGGCCGAACCAAACTCCGCCCAACCGAACCCAAACTCGAGTTTCGAACCAAACGACTGAACATTCGAACCGCATTCTGTTCACATATCCCTATTGGTCACCCTGACCCGCCACATAGAAGAAAGACTGGCGGAACAGAGACAGGAGAGGCAGAGGAAGCATTCACAGGGACCGGCAATTTGCCTCCTATGAACTGCGCCCCTGGTCTAAGGTTATTTAATTGTATTATTTTTTCATTATTGTAAGCTACCTTGCGTTTTTCAGAAAGGTCAGGGTATAAGTTTAAATAAATACATTAATGAATCAAAAATATTTTACTTCCAAGAAAGTTGAATAAAGAGAGAGAAAATTAGAAATTCTGGGAAATAGGCCCTGTAATAGCTTTCCTCATCTTGCCTCAATTTGTGTTCTTTCTTCCCTTCTCAACACTTGTGGTATACTATCAAATATTAAATGTCATGTGCATTTATCTTATTCAGTTTACAACTATCAAATACTGGGCAAAAAAAAGAAATAATAATAAGATGTATCTATCATCTCACTGAAGGCTTGAATCAAATAAACATTCTATAAATTCATCATAGTAAACGGTACAAATATTGGCTCTTTATTTAGCAGGTTTAGTAGGAAATTATTTGGTTTGTGGAAGATCTCAACAACCACCCCAAAGTACATATATTTTACAGTACATTTTTCAGCTCTGTTATCTTGATCACAGATGAGGTCTGTTAGTAACCCATAGCTAAGCTAAGCATGTGCACCTGCAACTTCTCAACCTCATGGATGTATCCTTTCCCCTCACGATGTTCAGCTCTCCCATGTCTCCTCTCCACTTGTCTCTTAGGGTAATTTCAGACGTTACGAGATTACAGTCAACCACAGTGAACCACAGACGATCCCGTGTGGCCAAAGAGCCAGGAACGTCTGATCAGCGGCATCCAGATGTTCACCACAGTCAATCACCCATAGGGGCCAAATCCAACCACGGTTCCAGACGTCAGGACGGGACCATCCCCGGAATTGTGGTCAAAGCAATTCCCACTGGGAAATCGCAGAACGTAACGACTGAATGGCAACCACCAGGCGGGATCAAAAAGAACAAGCCCCAGCTGTGGCGAGAGCACGCAGCATCGCTGCCAGGCAATGAGCAACACACAGACTGGGGAGGGAGATATAAAGGGCACACAGCAGCAGGGGACCGTGGCGGGATGGAGCAAGGTGGAAGAGAGAGGAGAGCGGAGGGCGAGCGAGGAGGAGGAACCACAGGAGGAGGGCACATGCAGGAGATGCCAGTGCCAGCGAGGGGGGCACAAGGAGACCCAGGACTTCATTCAGATCTGGGGGGTCTGTGACGGGCCGCGTCGGGCCGCGCCGACCCCCCCCCCCGGGACCGGAAGGAGAGCAAGGGGACCTGAGTGAGGCAGGAGAAGCTTACCCATCTCCGGCCCTGGCGCTGAGTCCCTCTAACCACGGGGACGAGAATGCGGGGAGTGGGAGGCGTGGGAACACCAGAGCCTGCCATGCTGCAGAGGGGACGGAACCCCAAGGACTTCCGGGTTCCCCGGCAACCGGAGGCGGGCCGGAGACAGCAGCCGACGTTGCGCCGATGACGTCATCAGGCGGCGCCCTCCCAATTAGGCCGGGGAGAATGAGCTGCACCTGCGGGCGGGACGTGGAGGAGCAGAAAAGGAGTCCAGATGAGCCGGATCAGGGGGGCGCATGGCGAGAGGATCCAACGGAGGCCGTATACCCCGACTGGTGGCAAGAACTGTGAGGGTCAGGATGAAAGGGCCCGGCAGGGGGAAGGAAGGGGTAGCACGGGGGGAGGGAGAAAGCACTCAGGACGCAGCGTTGCCCTTAGGTACAGGCCACGGCCTGCGGGAACGCCCCTACAAGAGGACGTGGTGTTGTCCCTGTTCCTCGGGTGGGCGTACAGGAGAGTAAGGGGGATTCCCCACCCAGCCGGCCCCGAATCTGGAAGCCGGTCGGGCACATAATTAGGGGGGCCCGGACAGGGTCCGTGGAGCACAAGGTGGAACTCACCATGAACAAGAGGAACGAGCACGTGTTCACAGAGATTGTGCAGGACATGGAGGTGGGGGGGCACCACAGGACCATGGCCCAATGCCACGCCAAGGAGCTCAAGAGGGGGGTACAAGGCCATACAACCGGCAGTCCGGACACAGAGCACGGATCGCCCCCTACTATGATGACCTGGACCACATACTACACATGAAAGACTCCATAGTCACCCCATGGCTCGTGGGGAGTGCTGTGGTCCAGGGCAGGGAACGGGCTGGTGGGGAGTGCTGTGGTCCAGGGCAGGGAACCCCTGGCAGCCCCACGTGCAGGCCCCCCTCGCGAACCAGCACCGGGAGTCCACAGCTGCAGTCCGACTTGGACGGATGCAAGGCCGGCACACTGGTCACCCTGAGTCAGTGGACCCAGGGGAAGCACAGCCCCACGTAGGAGCCAGCCTTGGAGGACTCCGAGACAGACATAGAGGGTAGGCAAGTGGTTTGGAGGGCACACAGGCCATTGGGGGCATGCCCAGGGCTTGGGGTCCCACACAGGGTACGGCCTGTCCCCATGGTCCCCAGGCATCAGGAAACACAGGAAGGGGGTCGGGGTGCACGGGGGTCCACCCGGGCACACAACAGGGGGGATAGGCACAGCTGACTGGGGGGCACCAGCCCCCAGTGCCAGTGAGTGGGGGCTACGGTGGGATGGGGACCTGAACCACACAAGGGTAACGCACCCCCCATCCATTCCCCAACAGGTGCACCTGTGCCCCGGCATGCGGGTCAGCCAGGCATGGGGGAACAGCCGCAGCTGCAGCAGGTGGACCAAGGTGAGCTACCAGGGCAGGGGTCGTCGCCCAATGGGGGTGCACCGAGGGCACGGATGGCCAGGTGAGGCACCGACCCGCCCGAGTACAGTGCGTCCCATGGCTCAGGGATGGGCGGGGTGCAGCGGGACCCCCAGGGGAAGGACTGCACCCACTCATATGCCAGGGGGGCACCACGGCCAGCACCACTCCAGGACAGGTGGTATGTGACTGAGACCGACTAGCCGTCACCAGTCATTTCCCCCAACAGGGCAACAGGCAGCGCCCCCACCAGCCAAGCCCATACCCCCGGCACAGCGGATGCGGGAGCACAGGGCATGGGTACAGCGTCGGAGGGAGGATCTGGCGGGGGAGATCATATGGACCAGCACAGAGCAGATGATCGCTGCCATCGACCACATGGGGGCGGCCACGGACAGGGCCCTGCAGCATGCGGAGGCCAAGGACCAGCAGCTGGCGGTGGAAATGCGCCAGGAATGGAGGTGGGATTGAAGGGAGCACACGAGGCAGATGGAGGCATTGGAGCAGCTAAACCAGACTATCGAGCTGCTGGGCAAGGAGCACTCCCAGATGATGGACAGGTCCATGGACATTGGCACCTCACTGCTGCTGCATGCAGGGACCATGCCTACATCATGGCAACCGCTCTGCCTGGCACCATACCGGCTCCAGTGCCTCAGCAGCCTCCCGCGGTGCACCTACCACCACCGCCCCAGCCGCTGGCACAGCCTCTGGGCCCACGCATCCGCCTCCAGGTCCCACCTGGCATCCAGAGACAGCAGTCGCCCAGGGAGGCCCCCTAGCCCCACCGACAGGGCGGTCCGGACCCAGAGGCTGGCCAGGACACAGTCAGGGAGATGGACAGTGGGGGTGAGGAGAGCTCCCAGAGTTCCATGGTGCCCGCTAGGTGGCCGAGGGGGCGGCTCAGGAAGCAGCAGGGTTGGGGGGGAAGGGGAAGGGGAGGTAGGGTGGTCCAGGGAGCAGGTAGGTGGGTAGGGCACAGGGGGCACTGTATGGACAATAAACAAATGGGTGTGCAACTACACCAGATTTATTGTGTGCTGTATGGTAACAGGAAGGGGTCAGGGGATCGCCTCGGTGGAGGCTCACTGACAAATGGGACCTGACATGGGGAGGCCCCCACATGGCTGTGCGTGAGCACAGGTGCTGGGACGGCCGGTGCTGTGACCCACTTGTGCGGATGGGGTGGGGACCGGGGGTGTCCCGTGGCAGTCCGGGTGGGGACCCGGGGCTGGCCCAGCACGCTCAGGCCCTGGGCTCACTGACTATATGCCTCGCCAAGGCAGTGTGGATCCGCTTGGCATAGCAGTATTCCCGCGGGTTCTCAGCGTTCACACATAGAGCGGCACGGGTCTTGGTGGCCGCTGGGGCATGGGGAATCCCAAGGCGGACCCATCAGGCTCACATATGTTGTGCAGAACACAGCAGGTACTGATCATGAGGGCCGAGGTCTCCACAGCGAAGTCCAGGAGACCTGCAAATCACCTCCAGCGCTGCTTGAGGGCACCGAAGGCCCTCTCAACCACAGTCTGCAAGGTGCATAGCCGGGAGTTAAACAGCGCTTCCACAGGGGTCCTGGGGACTGGGTATGCTTTAATGAGCAAGCGGAGGAGTGGGTAGGTCTGGTCTCCCAGGATGCAGGGGGGCATCAACACCCCCTCGATCCTGGTCATTCGCATGTCAGCAAAGTCCCATGGTGAGGATTCGGGCATCGTGGCTGCAGCCGGAGTGGCCGGTGAAGATGTCCGTGAACCAGCCCTGGTGGTCCACAACTACCTGGAGCTGCAAGGAATGGTAACCGTGCCTACTGATGTACTCAGCAGCATCCCCATTGGGGGGCCAGAGGATCGCAATGTGGGTATCATCCACAGTGCCCAGACAGTTGGGGAACCTGCCAGCCTCAAAACCAGTCACCACGGCCTCCTGGTCCACCACCTGGATCACTCGGTCCAGTAGCACGCCCTCCATGGCCTCGCAGAAGTCCCGGAGGATGCCCGTGACGGTGCTCAGTCCCACACCAAAGTGCTGCACCATGGACTGGCAGGAATCTGGTCTTGCCAGTGCCCAGACCGCTATACTCACGTGCTGGACCATGGGTATGGGGGAGCGCATGGGGGTGCACAGCAGCTCCAGCCAGGGCGCCAACAGCTCAGCGAGCCGCAGGAGGCACCGCCTGTCCATGCGGAAGTGTGCCCTCCATGCTGCATCGTCCCACCATGCCAGGGGCCAAACCCACCATTCCTGTGCCCGGTCTATGGCCCAGAGCCATCTGTGCGTGGGCATGGCGAGCATTGCCACACTCCCCATGGCCGCCCGGCACCAGTCGTGTCAGCTGATTGCCTCTCGGAGGACAGCAGGATGCCCTCGGGCGAGGTGTAGGGCCCGTTGGTACACCCCTGATGCCCGCAGGGCCCCGAGCCTGGCCTGGGAGCACCTGCACCCATGGTGGGTGTGCCAGGCGGCCACAATGGTCCTTGCAAGGCACCCCCGGATGTGGGCGCTCTGGTGGTGCAGCTCCATGGCGAGCCACTGGAGGTTGGTGTGCTGCTGGTGCCACTCTGCACTTAGGTCCAGGAACAGGCAACCTGTGGCCCTCTGGCCCGCGTCCATGGTGGTGGGTGCCCGTGGTGTGGTCCAGCGCACGGCTCTCCTGCCAGTGTCCCGGGCCCGCCCCAGCTCTGTGCCCCACCCGTGCACCTGTGGGACAAGCCCCGGTGCACCCTTATTAGCCGCCCTTGTCTGCCCACGCCACTGCCAGCTGGCTGGGGGCTGCTCGGCTGTGCTGGTGGGGCCTTTCCTGGGCTCCTTGTGCCAGTTGCACTCGCCTGCCAGCCAGTGTGTTCCTGCAGATAGCACCCCTCCCCTGGGTGCACCTGCACTCCCATTATGGGGGCTCATGCCCCGGGCCCGCATGTGTCCATCAGTGAGGTCTTCAGCTGGTTGCCTGTTGTCATCACCTCCCTGCTATCAGTGCTTGCTGGACATTCTGTGTGCTTGGTTCCTGCAGCTGTGCTGGGGTCCACTCCCCATACATCGCTCGCTAGCTGTCCCATGGTGCAGCCTGTGGCCTTATCGCGTGTACTTGGAGCTCCCCTGCTTCCCTCGCTGGCCCACATGGGATCGTGGGGCCCCTCTTTCCTTCCTGGTCAGACCCTCTGCCCGCTGGACCATGGCCGGCAGTGCTGCCCGGGGCTCCCGCACCCCGGATTGCCTGGTGCCCCCCATAGCTGGACCTTCTGGGAGACCATGGCCATATGTGACCTGTGGCATTCCCCAGCCGTGCAACTGCTCCTGTGCTGCCTGGATACCCTCTCTGGTGCCTATGCGAGTCTGAGCTCCAGCCTTCGTTACTTCAGCTATGGGGCCAGCGCTAGCAAGTGCCGGCTCCATGCGGAGGCGTTGGGCCTCAGTCCCTTTCCTGATGGGCGCGTTCTGGAGATGAGGTGCTCGCATGTGGCATGGTCTGCGGCGGAGACCATGTCTGCCCTCTCGGTCTGTGGCTTGGCCGGGTTCACTACCTGTTTGGAGGAGGGGGGCCCTGCCCTGGCCGTTTCCTTCTGCTGCTGCATCCATGGGGCCTATGGCTACCAGCGGTTGCGTGAGGTGGCATATTACCGCCTATTGGAGCTTGGGCACCTGGCTTGGCCCCCTGCTGCTGACTATTCCTTGTCAGAGCCCACCGGACCAGAGCTGGCAGCGCTGGCTGCTGTGTGGACCTGTGCTGATGTTCAGGTGGGGCTGGCCAGCCCAGATCTGTTTGGAGGCGTACTACCTCATTGCTCACCACGTGGCACGGTTGGGCTACCACCGGGATATGCTTCAGTGGCCCCATTACGTGGATCTGGCAGGCCAACCCATCTGATCCCCCTTCGTGGCCCTGTGCAGCTGGATGTGAGCCTCCCTGTGTCTTCGGTATGATGGATGACACCCCCACCGTGTGCTCCCTGCTGGCTCAGGGCACTGGCCGCTCACTCCTTGCCGTTCTGGCCTCGCAGCTGTTCTGGCTTGGTCAGTTGCTTCCGTTCCGCTCGCCTTTGTTGCTGTCCCCCCTCCATGGGCACTCCCTGGCCTTCGCTGCCTGTGGTGTTCCTCTCCTTGCCCAGCCCCGCCCTTTTGGCTGGTTCCTGCTGCCTGTGACCTCTACCAGCTCTCCCTGTGGTGTAGTCATCCCTTGCATGGCCACCCACTCACCTGTGTCCGTGACCTGCCACCCTGGGTGCCTCTGTGACTGTGCGGGTCATGGGGCCCCTGGACAGCACCTCCCAGCTTCCTCCGGGGGGGGGCATGCATGTGCTGCGTGCAGGATCTAGCTGGCATCAATCCCCACCCGTGCTTCTGCATCCGCGAGGGGGATCCTTGCCATATGGACCTGCCTCGGACCACTCCAATGCCTTCATCTGTTTGGTTGCCCTCCCACTGTGACCCTGTTCTGTCCCCGTGGGGACCCCCATGATGTGGGCTGCCTGTGTTGCTGTTGGTTGGCCCGTGCCGCCTGTGCTGTCTGTGGGGTTCTGGGTGCCTTTCCCCATGTCCCAGCCTGTTCCCTAGCCGGTCCCCTCCCCTCCCGTGGCCTGTGGCTCCCACCCCCTCGTGTCCGTGGTGCTGTGTGTGTTGGCCTTCCCGGGGTGATGACCCCTGTCTCCTCCCCACCCTCCATGCCGCTGCTCCTGGCTGTGTGTGGTACCCGGTGTGCATGTCCCTTCCTGGGTGTCTGTCTGTTCCCTGTCCTGTGTTGTTGTTTCCCTGCGTGCCCCGGTGTGCTTCCCCCCTTCCTNAACAGCTCAGCGAGCCGCAGGAGGCACCGCCTGTCCATGCGGAAGTGTGCCCTCCATGCTGCATCGTCCCACCATGCCAGGGGCCAAACCCACCATTCCTGTGCCCGGTCTATGGCCCAGAGCCATCTGTGCGTGGGCATGGCGAGCATTGCCACACTCCCCATGGCCGCCCGGCACCAGTCGTGTCAGCTGATTGCCTCTCGGAGGACAGCAGGATGCCCTCGGGCGAGGTGTAGGGCCCGTTGGTACACCCCTGATGCCCGCAGGGCCCCGAGCCTGGCCTGGGAGCACCTGCACCCATGGTGGGTGTGCCAGGCGGCCACAATGGTCCTTGCAAGGCACCCCCGGATGTGGGCGCTCTGGTGGTGCAGCTCCATGGCGAGCCACTGGAGGTTGGTGTGCTGCTGGTGCCACTCTGCACTTAGGTCCAGGAACAGGCAACCTGTGGCCCTCTGGCCCGCGTCCATGGTGGTGGGTGCCCGTGGTGTGGTCCAGCGCACGGCTCTCCTGCCAGTGTCCCGGGCCCGCCCCAGCTCTGTGCCCCACCCGTGCACCTGTGGGACAAGCCCCGGTGCACCCTTATTAGCCGCCCTTGTCTGCCCACGCCACTGCCAGCTGGCTGGGGGCTGCTCGGCTGTGCTGGTGGGGCCTTTCCTGGGCTCCTTGTGCCAGTTGCACTCGCCTGCCAGCCAGTGTGTTCCTGCAGATAGCACCCCTCCCCTGGGTGCACCTGCACTCCCATTATGGGGGCTCATGCCCCGGGCCCGCATGTGTCCATCAGTGAGGTCTTCAGCTGGTTGCCTGTTGTCATCACCTCCCTGCTATCAGTGCTTGCTGGACATTCTGTGTGCTTGGTTCCTGCAGCTGTGCTGGGGTCCACTCCCCATACATCGCTCGCTAGCTGTCCCATGGTGCAGCCTGTGGCCTTATCGCGTGTACTTGGAGCTCCCCTGCTTCCCTCGCTGGCCCACATGGGATCGTGGGGCCCCTCTTTCCTTCCTGGTCAGACCCTCTGCCCGCTGGACCATGGCCGGCAGTGCTGCCCGGGGCTCCCGCACCCCGGATTGCCTGGTGCCCCCCATAGCTGGACCTTCTGGGAGACCATGGCCATATGTGACCTGTGGCATTCCCCAGCCGTGCAACTGCTCCTGTGCTGCCTGGATACCCTCTCTGGTGCCTATGCGAGTCTGAGCTCCAGCCTTCGTTACTTCAGCTATGGGGCCAGCGCTAGCAAGTGCCGGCTCCATGCGGAGGCGTTGGGCCTCAGTCCCTTTCCTGATGGGCGCGTTCTGGAGATGAGGTGCTCGCATGTGGCATGGTCTGCGGCGGAGACCATGTCTGCCCTCTCGGTCTGTGGCTTGGCCGGGTTCACTACCTGTTTGGAGGAGGGGGGCCCTGCCCTGGCCGTTTCCTTCTGCTGCTGCATCCATGGGGCCTATGGCTACCAGCGGTTGCGTGAGGTGGCATATTACCGCCTATTGGAGCTTGGGCACCTGGCTTGGCCCCCTGCTGCTGACTATTCCTTGTCAGAGCCCACCGGACCAGAGCTGGCAGCGCTGGCTGCTGTGTGGACCTGTGCTGATGTTCAGGTGGGGCTGGCCAGCCCAGATCTGTTTGGAGGCGTACTACCTCATTGCTCACCACGTGGCACGGTTGGGCTACCACCGGGATATGCTTCAGTGGCCCCATTACGTGGATCTGGCAGGCCAACCCATCTGATCCCCCTTCGTGGCCCTGTGCAGCTGGATGTGAGCCTCCCTGTGTCTTCGGTATGATGGATGACACCCCCACCGTGTGCTCCCTGCTGGCTCAGGGCACTGGCCGCTCACTCCTTGCCGTTCTGGCCTCGCAGCTGTTCTGGCTTGGTCAGTTGCTTCCGTTCCGCTCGCCTTTGTTGCTGTCCCCCCTCCATGGGCACTCCCTGGCCTTCGCTGCCTGTGGTGTTCCTCTCCTTGCCCAGCCCCGCCCTTTTGGCTGGTTCCTGCTGCCTGTGACCTCTACCAGCTCTCCCTGTGGTGTAGTCATCCCTTGCATGGCCACCCACTCACCTGTGTCCGTGACCTGCCACCCTGGGTGCCTCTGTGACTGTGCGGGTCATGGGGCCCCTGGACAGCACCTCCCAGCTTCCTCCGGGGGGGGGCATGCATGTGCTGCGTGCAGGATCTAGCTGGCATCAATCCCCACCCGTGCTTCTGCATCCGCGAGGGGGATCCTTGCCATATGGACCTGCCTCGGACCACTCCAATGCCTTCATCTGTTTGGTTGCCCTCCCACTGTGACCCTGTTCTGTCCCCGTGGGGACCCCCATGATGTGGGCTGCCTGTGTTGCTGTTGGTTGGCCCGTGCCGCCTGTGCTGTCTGTGGGGTTCTGGGTGCCTTTCCCCATGTCCCAGCCTGTTCCCTAGCCGGTCCCCTCCCCTCCCGTGGCCTGTGGCTCCCACCCCCTCGTGTCCGTGGTGCTGTGTGTGTTGGCCTTCCCGGGGTGATGACCCCTGTCTCCTCCCCACCCTCCATGCCGCTGCTCCTGGCTGTGTGTGGTACCCGGTGTGCATGTCCCTTCCTGGGTGTCTGTCTGTTCCCTGTCCTGTGTTGTTGTTTCCCTGCGTGCCCCGGTGTGCTTCCCCCCTTCCTTCCGTTCCCATTCGGGTGTGTTTTCACCTGGACATGTGTGTGTGTGGGGTGTGTGTGTTCTGCTGTGTCCTTGGCTTCCCTGTCCCTGTTGCGTGTGCTGCCTCTGCAGCTCTTCTCCCTCCTCCCTTCCCATTTCTCTTGTATGGACGTTGCCTTTTGGCGCTTTTGGCTTCGTTTACCCTCGGTCTGCCATGGCTGCCTCCTACCCCACCCCGGTGGAATCTGGGTGTTCTCACCACGGTCTGGAATCAGTGTAACGTCTGTTGCACTGCCCCAGGTTGTGGTCCGGCCGGCCGTTTCCTTGCTGTGGTCCTGCTCCCGCATGTCTGTTCGGGTCTGTCCTGGACCACGGGAGGGGGTTAGCTGGCTCCCCACAGTTGGGAATCCACTGTGGTGACTCGGGAGCGCGTAACGTCTGAAATTACCCTTAGATTGTAAGGGTTAGGGACCTGCCTATAACTTGACTGCAGTGCTTGGTACACGGCTTGTGCTATATAAATACTAACAAATAAATAATACACTTCTCTATGTTTTTGTTGCAATGTCTATCAAGTGATGATGTCACAACACAGAATGGAGATGTTATGATGCAGGTGTTGCTGCGGCAGAAGTCAATATTTTAATGGTTCAGGTCAGCATTATCAAAAAAACAACTGAAGTAGGAGAGAAACAAAACTACTACCATCTGCCATACAGGTGTATGAGAAACAGTAACAACCAACATATGGACACCGATATGAACCCAGGGCTGACAAAAAGTGTGGAAGGGAAACTATACTGTGGCCCTAAAGGTGAGAAGGTCCTTTTTTAAAAAATGTACCTGATAATTTGGGAAGTAAAACAGTAACAGCAATCAATATCTATGTAAATAAAGTACTAGTACCTCCAAAAATTAGTTTAATTTTTTTTATAAAGAATACAAGCAAAGAGATGATAAATGTAAAGATCAGTGCCAGCCTGAGGCATGTGCCACCGGTGCCCAGGCACATGGCCCCGCAGCTAGGGGGCCCCGTATCCCCCCGGCCCAACCCTGCCCACCCGTCCGGTGGAGGAGGCAATGCCCCAGCCCAAAACACACCCTTCCCTGGCTGCTGCAGCAGCAGCGCCCGGCCCAGGCTCCGCAATCCCAGGCTGGGATTGCAGGCCAGGCACTGCAGCAGCCGGGGGAGTCGGGCCGGGGCATCGCCTCCGCATGGCCCCCCGTCCTCTCCCGGCGGCACCAGCGGCGAAAGGAGTGGCGGAGGAAATGCCGCCCCCGCCCGTAGTCCAGACCTCCCAGGACCTCCCCCCCCCTTCTTCCCCACCCCTCCTGGGGTATGGATCCTTCCCCCCAGATTATTCTCCCATTCCTGCCCCCCTAGGTCCCC
>QEPC01013874.1:3688713-3709676 GCA_003113815.1 Sphenodon punctatus | reverse complement strand
CTTTCCTGCCCCCAGGGTCCCCCATATTCCCCCCTAGGGTCCCCATCCCTGTCCCCCACCCCAGGATCCCTCTGCCCCTTTCCTGCCCCCCTAGGGTCCGCCATACTCCCCCCTAGATGACACTGAGTGTGGAGGGCCCAATCTCTACATGGCCCTTTGGTGGGCAAGTGCTGCTGCCACACTGTGGGGCCAGCGCAGGGAGCTGGGCAGATGGTCAAACATGCCCCCCCCAATCCTTTGGAGCAGCCGGACCAGAGCTCGTGCCATGGCTGGGGCAGGCCATGGCACTAGCCACACAAGCAGGCGCCTGACCCTGCCTCCCTCCCTCAGCCTGACCCAAATCCTACCCCTAACCATGATGTGGCCACAGGCAACAGCACCTGCGGCTAAAAGCCCCACTGTGGAGTTCACCACACAGCAGGGCAGAAGGGGCTGGGGCACACGGGCTACCATGGCTTGGGCAGCCTTACCCCCAAATGGGGTAAGGCTACTACACGACATGCCCTCAGCCTTTTTGCGAGCATGCATCATGTAGCAGCCAGATGCTTGTCCTGACACGCAGTGGGGGAACATCTGGCGGCAGCTGGCCACCAATGCACTGCATCACCTGGTCCAGCTGCCCAAAGTGGGTTAAAGCTGCCCAAAGCAGCTCATGTGGTTGCACCCACTGTTGGACTGTAATAAAGATTACAGTAAAGAAACATTTAGAAAAATGAAGACACACTTTGGAATTCTTTAAGGTTTTGTCAACTATTGGTCTCAATCAGCATACTGTATTAAGGCCCCAAGGTTCTTGTGATCAGCCTGTTTGACTCCTATCATAAAGAGCTGGGGGTGGGGTGGGAAACCTTGTCCTTCTGTTGTCTACAGTGCTCAATGGAAATTATGAAACCTTATCAAGACTCAAGCCTTCAGTTTCAAGGGCTCCTGTACGAATCTGGAACATCAATCTAAGTAACAATGAATGTTGTGTACCAGGGCCATACTCTTTTGGAGACACTTCATTAATTTTATTACTGAAAATGTATGCAACTACTTGTGTGACTTTAGAAGTTTCAAGCTATTAACAACTGAAGAACTAGAACTGCCTCTTCTGGTATCCTAAATAATCACCTTAAAAAGCAGTGGGAAATTAGTTTTATACAAGTCATAAACTGTGTTTAATGTTGCTGTACACTACCAAGCAATTGCCATATTCCAATCAGCAGTAGTTGCATGCAGTGGCAAATGTAACATTATATAGATATACATACACAAATATAGCCTTGCATAGTTACCTGACAAGGGTGCTGCAAAAATCTTAAGGTTTGTGAAGCATCTTGAGTTCTTCAAGAGAAAGGTGTTATGTTAACACAGGCATATGGTAGAATATCATACTATACATAAACACATTAGCAACTATTTTTATTCTGCAGTTTGGAAACTGTTAAAAACTTTGCCCAATTCTACTTTCCAGGTATTGTAATCTGTAATACAGATTTCCCTGCAAAGATAGTCAATAATGTTCTGAGAACTAGGAGAAAAATGCAAACTTCTAGCATCCAGAGTGTATGAGAAACAGTGGAACAGCAGATATTATTTTTAAATCAGCACACTTAGCCAGGAATATCTCTACTTGAAATTTACCTTCATTGTATCCTTCTATCTGAATTTAAATGTGCACAGACAGACCCAAATTATAATGGCACCAAATTAATTTGCATATTTCATTAGGCAGAGCAGAAGTGAAGTGAGAGAGAGACGCACAAAACAACTGATAGGTCAGTCTTGATTTAGGGCACAAAAGCTTGCATATTCTCACCCACAGACGTTTGAATTATACTATATCATCTCAACTACTTTGTGTGTTTTTAGACAAGCACCTCCACTCATCATGCATGTTGCAAGACTTCACTGGTGCCCTATGCAGCCCTGCCACATGCATGATGGGTGAGTGATGAGTGGGTAATGGGTGGAAAGGTGCTTGTCTAAAACACCCGTTGTCTCACTGTTCCTCCTTCCCCCTCCCCGATCACATTTGTAGCCATCGTGGTTGCAGACAAATGCTTTAAAATGTGACTGCACTGTAACCTGAATGCTCAAAACCCAAAAAGCAAATAAAAATAACTAACTCAGGTTGGTTTTTGTTTTTTTAAAGTCTTTTAAAAGTCCAATCTCATAATTTCACAGGGGGCCTTTGAACATCCAGGTTTGGTAACTCTACTTACAGGACCAGGATTTTTCCTAAAAATGCACACATCTTTTCCTTTTATGTAGAGTAGGCATTACCAATGACAACTGAATACTACTGAAAGTAAGGAAAACTCCAAGTTTTTGTTGTTGTTGAAGTTATTTCAGCTTCTTTTGCTACAACAGTTTTTACAAATTATTTTTTAAGGACAACCAAAAACATAAAGTGGAAAATATGTCCCCATATGTTCTGGGAGACTGTTTTTTTTGTTGAGGTGGGTTACTTTTTTCTTACTCTGTGCCACTTCCTGCCTTCTCTAAATAAGCAAAGTAAGAGGCTTTGAAGGAACACTCACTGTGTGTGAATCTACCAGTCAATTTAGCACCTCATAAACAATAAACATGGGTCGTTCAAGGCATTAATTGCTTGGCAGATACACACAAAACCTGGGGTGTGGCAGGGAGGTAGGATTGGCTGATTCTCCACTGCTTTGCCTCCCTGTAAAATTACTTATATGTAGACTAGGTTGGTATAAAATATTGCCATATCCAATTCCTTTATTCATACTAGCAGTCACTAGTCACACTTTGCATTCTCTTTGCTCAGGGGTAAATGGCTGAATAGGGTTCAAGGGAGTAGAGGATCAGGCCCCTTCTTCAAAAGGGCAGCCTCATAGTATACTTCATTCTGTAAAAGTATTCCAACAATAAAATATTTCCCAACAAATATTTTTATTTGTGAAATCTCAATTTTTTATTGAAATATGAATATTCAATTATGTCACCAAATGTTTCCTTTAAATACTGTAAAGTGTTTAATGAAAAACACTTTAGGACTAATTAGGCTCCTACTGCTTAGGAAGGTGTGTAAAAAGCCCAAATGGGATGTCTGTGTGGATTATTGTGTTTAAAGAATATTAAGGTTGCGAAGTCAAAAACACTTCAGTCTTGTCCCCACTTACAGAGGTAAATTGACCAAACAGCCAGGCTTGTTAGTGCCTCATTAACACTTGACACTGCTGCTGCACAGAAATTTCAGTTACGGCACAGTTCATGGTAATTGCATAGGGGTAGTAGCATCCCAACAACTCTGCTGCTCAGATGCAGCGAATTGCAGTAAAGTGCTGTCCAAGCAGTTTTCTTCTTTGTGCAACAATTCCTACAGTTAGGAAATGGTCGCATTAAAGCTCCTCACGCAATCTTATAGCATTTTTACATGTAACATTTTTCAAGTGGTAACGGCACACACAGCCAACAGAGCAGTAGTGGGGATTTTATATACATTTCATCATGCGGTAAACACATGGTGAGGGGCTACTCTATTAACCCTGCCCACACAAATATCCATATATAACCCTGAGTACGTTATACTCCAGTGGTAGCTGGTGGGCTTTTAGCCTGGTGGGGCAGGGCCATTTCCATTCCTTCACCCAAATCCTTCTACAACAAGATACCCACCATCCTCCCAGACCCCACACCACCCCATTCATTCATTCATTCATCCATCTCACACACACACACACACACACCCCTCATCGACCCCCCTCTCCCCCCACCCCATCCCACCCCCATTAATTCACACACACACCTGGCAGGGGGACCTGGTTTGGTCCTTCCCTCCTGGATGTGCTGGGAGGGGACAGGAGGGTTCGAGCTCTGTTCTTACCTCTAGGGCATGCTGGGAGTAGGGGGCAGAAGGGTCCTGGTTCGGTCCTTCTCTCTAGGTAAAGGTCTCTCCCAGAGTCCCTAGACCCAGTATGGGGCAACAATAGAGGCCTCCCCCCATTATGGTTGTGTTTTTCCCCACAAGTGAATGGACTGGATGTCATTTTTGCAGAGAATGCATTGTCATGTAAACTCACGGAATACAGAAAATTCTGGGCATGAGAATAGTTAGATCGCTTCTTCTGGGTTCTCTCTCTGTTCTGCCATTTCAGCTATTTGCCTTCCTGCAGCTCTGAGAGTGGAGAGCATGGAGACTCACTTAAGCCAGAAATTCTGACCCAACCTGAGACTCAGGCCAAACCCAGGTCCAGCCCAAGGCCAAGCCCAAGGTAGCTGGGATGGTATTGCCCCCTAAAGAACACTATTATATCGTGATATGTAAAGGATAGGACTACATCGGAAAGGGGTAGGTTTAAGGTACTCTCCCAACTCTTTCCTACATGACCGGTTGAGCATTGTGATATCATGGTACTACATAAGGGTCAGAGCCTCCCTGTCTGTGGATGCAGCCTATCCCAAACAAGCGAACAGCATACCTGGACTGACCTGGGCCCCGCTGAACTCAGGCTTCAGGCCTTTAGAGAATATGGATTGAGATACTGCCATCTTAATGATTCAAGCAATGAGCACCATACAGCTTGTCTGACAGCCCTTTTTCTGAACTGCAAGACAGATGCAGATGTTCTTCAGAAGCAGAAGAGATGACTGCAAACCAAAAATGATTTTCAAAACATGCAGAGACTTTTTAAAGTGAGGGATGAACTTCCAGTCACATACCATAGAGATTAGAAGGCAGCACAAAGCTATTGGCCACTGGAGACAGTTCCTGCCGTGTTTCACCATGTGGTGCTGATTATTGATGGGTCATGGGGTGGGCACAAGCTACTGTTTGAATCAGTGCTGGATCTAGAGAAGTAGGACTCCATGAAAAATGCTGCTACAAGCCTCCTCATCCCATAGGAATGTTTGACAGACACTCAAATCTGCCCACTAGGAAAAGGAATATGTAATTACCATAATTAAATTTTTGGTGCCCAGTTAAACATTACCAGAGGCCAGGTCTTGCTGGATTGTAGGCCTGTATATATCATACATATGTCCAGGGTGCAAACAGACCTGACAGCTTCCATCACCGTCATGGACTAATCCAGGCAGTGGTAGGAATCATCATTCGGGTGGGGATTTGACCTGGCTGCCAAACAGAAGTGATGGTGGCTGGGCCAGGGAGGGGGTGGGGGGATACATGGATGTGCTTCTGCCTGACCCCAATCCCATCCCAGCACTGTGTGAAGCGGCCCGCTCCCTGGCTGATGGGCTGCCAGTAACGGTTACCATGGCATCCACCCCCAATCACGCCGGACCGCGGTAAGTAAAGTAGGCTCTCAGACGTGAAAGTCGCTTTACTCTGGGTCTGGCAGCTGGCTCCCGACCGTGGTGGGGGCTAACCCGGGCTGTGAAACAGTTGGGAGCCAGACTGAGGGTATTTTCAGAAGTGACACTACCACACTTTACCACACTTAACCCTACCTTTACCACACTTAACCAACCACCGTCACTTCTGCTCAGCGGCCACCAGATGTTCACCACACTTTTTCCTGAACTGAAGAAGGGGCCTGATCCTCTACTGCCTTGAACCCTATTCAGCCATTTACCCTTGAGGGTGAGTCTGGTGCTCTGGGGAGAGTGCAGGAGCCGGGATAGGAGCTGCAGTGTAGAACTGCCCCACGCATAGAGGACCTGTTTGTTGAGCTGTATTGGGAGTGGACCCAGCTCCTTGGAGGGGCCAGCCCTGTTGTCCTTACCCAACGCCGACAGTTAGCTCCACCTATGCGGTTTATTGATTGGACCAGCCTGATTGACCCCCGGGGCAGGACATCTAAAACTAAGCCGCCGCCTGTGGCCACGTCACAGGCATGCGCCTGCAGGCGCCGGCCAGGCGTGGCCAGGAGGTTAGCCTCGCTTGCTGATTTGGGAGTTTTTATCCACTCACTATGGAGAAAAAAAGAGAGCACCAAGCTTCATCCCTCTCTTCAGAAGATGATCTTCCCTTGAAGCTCATGCGCAAGGACAGTAATCCCCAGCCATGTACCCCCCTTTTTTGTCAACTTACAACCAGTATGCATGTTTAGCGGACCCAGCTGAGGATTCAGATGGGTCCTTTAAGTCTGTTATAGATACGGCCAACCAACTGTCTCCCAGGAAGGAGGCCTGCTCGCGTAAGAACGGGGATTGTACTATGCAGGATCACATGTCATGCCAGATTAATTTGATTGCTAGGACTGTGGAGGCTCTTTTTGCCAGTATTTCAGCACTGGACAATTCAGTGGCTAAAATCAAATCCCAGCTTTGAGAGATTCTGGCAAAACTGGATGACCTCAGAGACAGTTCTAAGGATGCTGCTAGCCATGACTGTCAGATTTCCCTATCAAGGGATACTGTTGGAAGAGAAAGGACATTCTGGCATCCTTGGACTAGGCGCTTCGTGGGGATTCAAGTTAAAGAGGTATATCTGTATATTGGTCCGGATTATGATGGGGCAATTCACAATTGGGGAAGGCAGGAAGATGTAGTAGCTAACTTAACCCATCTTCTAGGGAGAACTGTAAAAAGAGTCGATATTGAGAAAGTTATTTATCTACCTCGCCGGGATTATGTGGCTAGGTTACGCTCGCACTTTACTCATGATTTCTGGGTCAGAGCTATTTTTAAGGCTAGGAAGTTGCTCAAGAGTAGGAGGATTCCCATAGATAGAGTGTTGTTCTATAAGTCTGTTTCACAAGGGCAACCTAGTAGTGATGGTATTAACAACAATGGACCTCTTTCTTTCCCCAATCGTAGGTGTATGTAAGATCAGGAAGGTACGACAGGGTCATAGCGCTTGCGATGGTGGGGGTGGTAGCCAGAAGGGGCAAAGCCAGTTGTTGGAAGCAGAACTCAAGGGTCGACAAGGATACCAACCTGTGGATTTACTCCAAGGAAAGGCTGGATCATCTAATCCCGTGGAGTGCAAAACGCAACAAATTCCCTGCAAGGTATTGCTGCCCCAGATCGCGCTTATAGATTTTGGGCAGGATCCCCTGCCCATATTAGGGGCAGGGGATTCTCAACCCATGGATCGCCAAGGGGGGAGTGGATTGGCAAATGAGGCCATTACTGGGTCCAGCATTGCTGATTAGGGTCATATTTGGTAGGTGACGTGGATTTGAGAGAAACAAAAGCCATCAGGGATTTGAACCGAAATTTTCCAGTAGTAGATCAAGACAAGCTCTTAACCAGATTGAGGTATATAAGAGAGAGCATCCAGTTGTAGAGCTGGATTATAAGGCACCTTCCCTGGGCTTCACTGGTTCCCTGTATAAACCCCAGAACAATCTGGAGTTCCTTATGGTAGTAAGTGCCCTGGATGTTTCAGAAGAGGGGACCCCAATGGAAGGGACCCCGGCCCCAAAACCACTAAATCAGACTAAAATATCAGCTGCGAGTGGAGGGGTTAGCAATGTGGCTGTGGTAGATGCCGAGGTGTCCCTTATTGTCCCGGCTCCCAGCCCTTTATGACCATCTAACGAGGAAGGAGCCTTAAGGGATTTACCCTGGTTGGTGAGTTACCTGGACCTAGACAGGTTGGTATCAGTACAGTCCAGGGACCGCCATGGGGTACCCTTAGACTTGCTTCCTGGAACATTGCGGGCTTAAAATCAAAACTGGGATTCAGACTGGAGTGGATTCCTGGCAGGATTTGATGTTGTCTCCATGAGACTTGGCTTTTGGGGGATATACCCTGGCATATTGAAGGTTTTGTCCTGTATTTTCATAGTGGTCAAAAGAGGGGCACAAAGGGCTGACCTTCGGGGGGCTTAGCATTTCTTATAGCCAACATGGTTAGTGATAGGTTCAGTGTGGTCCAATCTAGGAGGCCAGAATTCCAACAGGGATTGCTAAAATTGGGACCAGGGCAAGCAGATTGGGTGGTGTTATTTAACATCTATATACCACCTTCTTCCTCCAATTATTACCAGTCAGATATTTGGAAGGTTCTCGAGGAAGCGATCCTTAGGGCGGAGGATCAGTACCCTTTAGCAATCCTTGTTCTGGTCAGAGATTTTAACGCCCAATTGATGACAGGCCAGACTTGGCTAGCTCAAGGTGATGGGTCCACTGAGTATTCAAACCCCCTGGAGGGTTTTAATCATACGGAACTTCATTTGGAGTCCTTTATTTATGACTTAAACCTTGCAATAGTTGGAGAGGACATACTCCGAGATCCTGTGGGGGGCAGTACTTTTATAGGCCCTCAGGGAAGGAGCACTATAGATCTAATTATGTCCAATTCTGGGGCTATTGCTAAGAAAAAAATTTCTGTTACTTGTCCGGCAAGAGAGTGACCATCTGGTGCTCAGGGTAGATATTGCAATTCAGATTTGTGATGACCTCACTGGGGCAGTACAGTCCTTGGGGGATTCAGCTGGAAAGATCAGGACAATGACCAAGGTGTCACTGATCTCTCATATACAGGACCTTTGCTCTTCAGACAAGTTAAGGGGGTTGTCCTCCTTAATTTTGTCTGCCCAAGATAATCAAACTGTTCTCCAATGTTACAAGGAAATTATTGGTAGCTTCCAGGATGTGTTCCTGGTTAGGAACATCAAGCAAAGCTTCCAGAAGAAAATTCCTTGGTATGACCAGGATTGTAAATTGCTAAAGTCTCAACTTGTTGCCTCCAAGAGGAAGTGGGCAAGAGACCCAAATCCCAGTTCTGATTCTGGAGTGCGTTACCAGAGCGTCAAGTCAGTTTATGCACTTTTACTAAAAAATAAAAGGGCCGCTTACTACAACAATATCTGGGTCAAGCTGGCTGTAGCTCAGCGGACCAGAAACACTTACCAATTCTGGCAAATTTTGAACCAACTAATAAAGTCTCGTACAATAGTCAGTAACCCCAAAGTACCAAATGCCATTTAGGAGGGATTCTTTGGGAAGCTTTATGAGGATCCACAAGAGGTGGAGGCTCCTTGCCAGTTGAGGGCCAGTAGGGGCAGACTAATCTTGGATTTCCATGATGCAGGGATAGATTTTTTCCCAGGAGGCCATTGTAGAACTTATTCTCTTGCTGAAACCCAATAAAGCTGCTGAACCTGATTACATCATGGCAGAGATGCTGCAAGCAGCTCCTCAGTGGTGGGCATCCATATTAAGCAAAGTATTTAATAACATTAGTGTCTATAATAAGATCCCCTTTTCCTGGCAGCAGAGCTGGATCATTCCAATTTTTAAGAGGGGGCTTGGAACTGATCCAGCCTGTTATCGGCCCATAAGTCTGCTGTCAGTGATGGGCAAACTTTTTGCTAGAGGTGTTCTGAAGTGCTTAGAACAATGGGTGGAAGGCCAATCAATTATTCCACGAGAGCAGTTTGGTTTTGGCAAGGGGAAGCCAACAACAGATTGTTGCTTTATATTGCAACATGTCCTCAGAAGATATCAGAAGATTAGGAGGGGCAAATTGTTTTGGGCATTTGTTGACCTCACAAAAGCCTTCGATTCTGTTCCTCGGGCTAGACTCTGAGAAAAACGATCTGCTTTGGGAATTAACAATAAGCTCTTGCTACTGTTAATTCAACTGTATTCCAACAATCAAGCAAGAGTCAAAACAGGCTCAGGTAATCAACTGAACAGGGGTATCTCTATTAAAAGAGGGGTCAGGCAGGGGTGTGTGCTGAGCCCTCTGTTGTTTAATGTCTACCTTGCAGACCTCGTTAACTTCATGGGGTTGGATAGTACTCATGCTCCCAAAGTTGGAAATTACTACCTTAACATGCTGCAATTTGCGGATGATATAGTTCTTATCTCACAGACTGCTATAGGGTTGAAGCGCCTGATTCATAAACTAGATTAATATTGCGCATCAAATGGTTTGGTGGTCAACTCCCAGAAGTCTAAGATCATGATGATAGGTAGTTGCAAAGCTTCGGTTAAGTGGGAGGTTGGCCAGCAGCCACTCGAAGTTGTTCAGTCATTTACCTACCTATGGGTAACTTTTTCATCTAGAGGCACTTGGTCAAAACATACGGGGCGGGCAGCGAGAGCAACACAAATTGCTGGCACTATAGAAAGGGCAGCTAGAATATCTTGGGGTGTTCCATTTTCAACGTTTCTGGGTCCCTATAGAACTAAGGTACCTCCCTCGGCAGTCTTTGGTTTGGACATTATCCCTCATCCAATAACTAAACCCTTGGAGAGGGCGCAGAACATGTTTCTGTGCCAAATGCTCCAAGTGGGCAAAGATGTCCCAGGCTCAGTCCTAAGGGCAGAGACTGGCATGTTTTCTATCAAATTGTATGCCAAGCTCACCTTTATTCGCTATTGGCTGAGGCCGTTGTCCCTACAGGAGGGTTCTCTCCCCCGTAAATGCCTCCAGGAGGAGCTGCTTTATATAGGTCCCAGAGGTTATCCATGGCTTAGGTATCTGGGATTCTTGTTTCAGAGCCATGGCTTCTCCTTTGGACATTTCGCTGGTAGAACTCTAGTAGGGATAAAGAATGAAATACAGACCCGGCTGGAGGATATTGACCGGCAAGAAGATCTAGCTGCCTTAGGGGACTGGAGGGTTGCTCGCTGGCTCAAGCTGGTAAAGTCAGTATGGGGGCTAGAGACATATTTAAATGGCTTAATGAATCGGAATCTCCAAAGGAGCTACACACGCCTTCATTTCCAGCAGGTCCGGACGGCTGTGCTGGAAGGAAGATACAGGGGGGTTACTTATGCTAGGCGACCGTGTATGCACCTGTTCTCAAGGGGGTGTCGAAATAGTTGAGCATTTTTTATTCACTTGCTCCTATTATAATGAGCTCAGGGCAGTTTGGATTCAACCACTGACTGGTGAGGCATTATATTTAAAGTCAGGCCAAGGTTACAAAGGGCTCCTTTCTATGCAAAACTCAGAGGATGTAATGGCCTTGGCAACTTTTACCTGGCTGGCATCCAAAAGGTGGATGGAGATAAAATCCAAGTTATAGCTAACATCTACTGATATTGTAAGGACAATTGAAACTGGGTTTTGACCTGGGTTGCCCTGCTGGACCTCTATTGTGTCAACTTGTGTTTTTGATTAAAGGAAATTTTAACTGTAATTGTGTATGGGTCGTGGGTTGTTAAGGGGATTGAAGCAGTGTGGGGCGCATTGGGTTTATTAACTTTTAAATCGATTGGAGGAATTTCTTCTCCTATTTTATGTAACTCAACGGTCTATGTGGTTTGTTGCTGTATGACATGTTATTTTAGTTTGAATGGCTATAGCGAAAGCTAAATAAATAAATAATAATAGTTTACCCCGAGCAAAGAGAATGCAAAGTGTGACTGCTAGTATGAATAGAGGAATTGGATATGGCAATATTTTACACCAGCCTAGCCTACGTAGAAGTCATTTTACAGGGGGGCAAAGCAGTGGAGAATCAGCCAACCCTCCCTCCCCGCCACCCCCAGGTTTTGTGTGCATCTGCCAAGCAATTAATCACTGAACTGTGGTAGCAGTAACCACCGGTTGTTTATCTCGGAAAATCGCGGGGAACAGTCGATGGTAAGCGCTACTACAGTTTGGGGCAAAGTGTGGTGAGGCACACTGTTATGTATGTTTTGGGTACCGGCCTACCCTGGGTCGAGGTGCTGGCTGTTAGGGTATTTTCAGAAGTGACACTATCATGCTTAGACCCAATTTGGGCTGAGTAATCTTTTGGGTACTTTTCCACATGATAGCGGCACCCAGTTTAATCCACACTAAAGAGGGTTGAACCATGCCGCCATCATGTTTGAAAACCTCATTTTCGCTGCACTAAAAAAATCAAAATTCTGCAGCCATAGAAGCCAAATTCTGGAAGCTCACTTTAAGCAGAAAAAATTGCATACTTTGCTTATTGGCAAATTGTACTTGTGTACATTTGCAGTTGTAACAGGTTTTAGTTATTCAAAATACATAAAACTCAAAAACAGTTCTCTGGCTCGGCTCGGCTCCCCAAAAGACATGATGCACTAACCCAGAATCAACTCAAATAAAAATCACAAAAAATAACCAGTGGTTACAGACAGGCTAGCAATGCACAAAAGATTCAGCAAACTTTTATTTCTGCAAGACAGAGTTGCTGAGGGGCTTGGATCTGGGGTTATTCCCAGCTCTGTTAGTTATATTTGTATAATAAAAAGCAATGTTATTAAACATTTTAATTTGCCTGTAGAGGCTAACTAGAATGTGATATATAGTATTCCTCCAGAAAAAGGCTTGTAGAATGCACAGAAAAATTAGCAATAGTCAGCAGAAGAGTTTAAGCTTGATTGTCTCCTGACTCCCACCTCCCTTTTCCTAGAGCTTTGTCTCTTTCCCCTTTCACATATTTATCAAGACTCTGGTAGACCTGCATTTAGGGAGGCGAGACAGTATCCTGAATGTAGCTCTAGCAACTGTTCTAAAAGATTTGGGATAGATAGATTGCAAGCCTACTAAACATTAAACAATGGAATGTGAATTAAAAGAATTATTTCACTCTAAATGAATGTCAGATAGGTCAGGTGTAAATTCTCCAGAAAAGCCCGAACTGCCTTAGGTCATCGGCTATCTCAGCCAGGAGCCATTAATCACAATGAAATGCCCTATAAGACACTCACTGTTTGCTTATTTTTGTACTTTTTACAATGTTTTATTTGGCACTAATACAGTATATGCTAGAGTTACTCTAAACTAATATTTTTCAAGTGAAAGGATTCT
The DNA here is from genome assembly GCA_003113815.1 of Sphenodon punctatus. NCBI lineage: Eukaryota > Metazoa > Chordata > Lepidosauria > Sphenodontia > Sphenodontidae > Sphenodon > Sphenodon punctatus. The sequence continues at coordinate 3,697,033 of QEPC01013874.1, read as the reverse complement.
TTGAACTTCCTGTTCTAGCTTTCTCTAGCAAGTTACCAAAACATTTGTTAAACAGAGAGGGAACAAGAATAAAAACTTTACTTTTGGGAAAGAATTTACTGCTGGAGTCCCAGTAAGATTAATCTTTTTTCTGTCTCCATTTTGTTTCTGATTTGTACAGCAAGTGGAACAAAATGGTGGACAGTTTCAGCTACAACTTTTTAGAAGGGATATCATTTCAAGTACTACTAAACCTTTTGCAGTCCGAAGTACTGCATATGTACAATATGTATCTGTTTTTTTATTCTAACATGTACTCACCAAGTACTACTGACAAGTACAGTCTCTAGTTTTGGATTTGAAAGGAAGTTTGGGTGTAGCTCTGTTGAAGATAACAGCAACCATGCTATTGAAAACTCCATTCTTACATTTGCTAATGATTTTCCATGGTAAAATCATTCAAGCGTGTGGGTGTCTTGGCTTTTTTGTGAGAAGGGGGGTGAGGGAGTGCTTCAGCCCTCCTGTGAGGGGGGTGGGTTTGAGCAAGGGGGAACTGGATGGGAGGGGAGATTTCAGCCCCTTTGTGGGAGAGGGTGGGTTGGGAGGGGAGAAGAGAATGCCATGGTCCCCCAGTGGGAGGGGGATGTAGGTATGGGGAGGATGGGGGAGTTAGGATAATGGACGGTTGTTTGGTGGAGTGGTATGGGGAGTATGCTGGGTTGGGGAACTGACACTGGGGGAGAATTGTACTTGCACTCCCTAGTGAGAGGAGTATGGGGTCTGTGGAAGGAGTATTGGGATGAGGAATTGGGGCATGCAACCCCCAAGTGAAAGGGAGGGTTGCAGCCCCAGTGTGGGAGGATGTTATAGCTTCCCCCTGGAGAGAGAAGGGGGTGGGAAGATTAGAGGAGGGAAGGGTGGAGTGGGTGCCTTTGGGGGTGGGGGGTTCACCAGAAGGGGGACCGCAGCGATAGAGGTCATCCTGGGTCAGGGGAAATATAGTCTGGGGGGGCAATGTCACCACGAGGGGAGAGGGTGACATTGGTCCCCCCCCCAAATCAGGTAGGCAGGAGGTTGAGGTCTTGGGGGTCTCCGGCCTGACACTGGTGCTGTTAAATGCAAGGTTGGTAGCTAATAAGTCAGCTAATAAGTCAGCTAATGTCCTCCGGGATTTGATTCTGGAGTGGGCTGCTGACTTCGTATGCGTTACAGAGACCTGGCTGGACGAAGAGTTGGGGCCGAATTTGGCTAACCTTGTTCCAGCCGAGTATTCCGTTCAGCATCAGCCCAGGCTAGAGGGGAGTGGTTGATGGTGTAGCCATTATTTTTTAGAATGGGTTGCAAGCTAAGCGGTTTTCGGTGCAGACCGAGTCTGGAATAGAGACCCTCCATCTGGTGTTTGATTTGGCCAGGGACAGATTGGGGGTGCTGCTGGTGTACCATGCACCCCACTGCACAGAAGCTTCCCTAACTGATCTCAGGATTGGTCTTGGGGACCCCCAAACCTATAGTCTTGGGAGACTTCAACATCCACGCCAAGGCCGGACTATGTGGAGTGAAGCAGAAGTTCATGGCTGTCATGACAACCATAGGCCTGTCCCAAGTGGTAATGGGTCTGCCACATGAGGCAAGGCATACTCTGTACCTGATTTTCTGCACGGACCTTGAGGCAGGGGGTTCGATAGTTGGAGGTGTTGTGAGTACACCTCTTGTCATGGTCGGATCATCACCTCCTGTGAGTTCCCATCCTGGCGCACCATTCCACCTGGTGTGGTGTGGGACCTATTAGAATGGTCCACCCCCAGAGACTTATGAAACCTAGTGGGTTCCTGAATACCTTGGGGGAAGATACCCGTAGATCTCGATGGCCGCTCCATTGATGACTTCGTGGCCTTTTGGCATGGCCATATGGCTGAGGTCATTGATCAGGTGGCTCCCAGGCATTCACTCCCAGAATTTTGACACCACAGGTCCCTGAGGTTCACAGAGAACCTAGGGCAGTTGAAGCATGAGAGGAGGCAGTTAGAGCATCAGTGGCATCATACTCATGATGAAGATGACCGATTGTGACACAGATCATTTTAAAAAGATTATGCCGTGGCTGTGCTGGCAGCAAAGAAGAGGTTCTTTGCTGCCATCATAGCATCTGCAAAGTCACATCCGGCCAAGCTGTTCCAGGTGGTGAGAGGCTTGGTCAGTCCAGCCTGTCTCCACCTGGAACTGGAGGTATCCAGTGCCCACTGTTTATGGCGTACTTTGTGGATAAAATTGCTTGCATTCAGCATGACTTCAACGCCGTCTCTTTAGGGGCAGTGGCGGAGCCGGATGTTAGAAATGCCCTGTCTGATCATAGGTTGTGGGATGAGTTTCAATTGGCGACACCTGCTGATGCGGGGGATGTCCTGGGGTCTGTTAGAGCCACTACATGTGGACTGGATTCTTGCCCATCCTGGCTGGTGAAAGCCAGCAGGGAGATGTTGGGGCCGTTCCTGGTGGGAATTATCAATGCCTCCCTGCGGGAGGGCAGAGTGCTGGACTGCCTTAAGGAGGCAGTGGTCCAACCTCTGCTCAATAAACTATTGCTTGATGTTGGCTAGCCAGCAAACTATTGGTTTGTCTCTAACCTTTCCTTTTTAGGGAAGGTTATTGAACAGGTGGTGGCCCAGCAGCTCCAGGTACATCTAGACCGCATCACTTTCCTGGATCCCTTGCAGTTTGGCTTTTGTCTGGGTTCTGGCACTGAGACGGAGCTTGTGGCATTGGCCAATGACCTGCGAGTAGAGCTAGATAAGGAAAATTCAGCTTTGTTGATTCTGCTCGATCTGTCGGCAACTTTTGATACAGTGGATCATGACTCACCTGCGGGACCTTACTAAGGTGAACAGGACTGTTTTACAGTGGTTCTGTTCTTTCCTCGCCAATAGATCTCAGCGGGTGGTGCTGGGGGACTGTTTGTCATCCCTGAGGGGCCTCCCATGTAGGGTCCCACAGGGTTCTATCCCTCTTATTCAATGTCTATATGCAGCTGCTGGAGGAAGTTGTGCATAGGCTGGGGGTTTGGTGTCATCAGTATGCTGATGACACCCAGTTATAAGTCTCCTTTTCATCAGACCCAGGCCGTGCAGTCTCAGTGATGTACCCGGTATTCAGTGGCAGTGGGGGATTGGAGGAGGTCGAGCCAATTGAAGCTTAATCCTGACAAGACAAAGGTGATGTTGGTTGGCAGGGTCAGTGATCTGGGTGAGGGGGGTGCCCGTTATTGACAGGGTCCATCCCTCGCTGGCCACTCAGGTGCGGACCCTGGGGGTGCTCCTGGATCCACAGCTGTGCCTGGATATCCAGGTGTCGCCTGTGGCCGGGGACGTCTTTTACCAAATACATCTGGTGCAAAGACTCCACCCATATATTTCAGATTCCGACCTTGCGATTGTCATCCATGCATTTGTCACCTCGAGGTTGGACTACTGTAATGTGCTCTATGCAGAGCTGCCTATGGGGATGGTCCAGAGAGTGCAGCTGGTGCAGAATGCAGCAGCCCGCCTGTTTATGTGGCCAGACCACTGGGAGCACATTACACCAGTGCTCCGAGCTCTGGCCTGACTGCCTATAAGCTTCCGAGCCCAATTCAAGGTGCTGGTTTTGACCTATAAAGCCCTTGACTGTCTTGGCCCTACCTACTTGAGGAATCGCCTCACTCCTCGGCCCCTGGGGCGGCTCCTGTGGTCATCAGGGAATGCCCTTCTGGAGGTCCCAAGATATAATTGGGTGGCCTCAGACAGGAGGGCATTCTCAGCAGCCACGCCTGTGCTGTGGAAATCACTCCCGGTAGGTGTTCATATCTACCTGGATCTCCTCATATTCCAGAGGGAGTGTAACACTTGGCTCTTCCACCAGGTGTTTAGTGGAGGGATAGGAATGAATGCTGGCTTGAGTTTATTGGGGAGTATGGGCTTAGGGTGGTTTCTGTTTATTGTTTTGAATGGTTTTAACGTATTTTATTGTTATTGTATTATTTGAATTTTTATTGTTTTATGTATGCTGCCCCAAGCTGCCTGAAGCTGGAGGGGTGGGATAGAAATTGATAAAATGAATACTAATTCTACTAATGATACTCCATTCCTTGGATAGACAGGTAATATGCAAAGTCTGGAATAATAAACCCTTCCATAGCAATAAATTTGTTTTACAGTTTCAGATATTTTAGTTTAGTTTTCAAATGACAGCAGTGTTGTTGAGAAATCGTCTTGGCCAAGGGAGATCCAGGATCCCACAACAGCCACCCAATGTTACGCCGCTGTTATAGAACTTATGTAGGCCTTAACTTAAACAACAAATTTACGACTGCCTCTGCTTTGGCTGACCTGGAGACTGAACAAAGAAACTCCAGAGTAAAAACCATAAGGCTCTATGGCTAGACTGTGAGGCACATATCCTCTCTGGACTGGGCACAGAGGAGGATCTCTAACACGCACTGGCTGCCTAGTTACACAATCCCTTAACAGACTGGAAAATTTCTCCTCCTGTGCAGGAGGGATCAGGACAGACCTGTGGATTAAACTAATCATAGAGGTCCTATCCCCAACTCCCTCTATATAGTATAGTATGCTCGAACCTCCTGGACAGACTCCCACTAGTGTGCTTTGGCATTATCCCAAAGGGAGGAGAAATGCAAAGTCAACCGCTTACGCTATAACTGTCAATATTTTTTCAGAATGACCCTTGAAAAGCAATATAAAAAACCATGGGACAATCAATTTTTAATCAGGTTGTCCACATTTTAATTACTAAATGAAGGAAGATTAAAGGGCTTCAGAACAAACCCCTTTATGGGGACAGTCCTACAACTTTACAAAAATAATAATTAAAAAAGCTATTTTCCATCCCTAAATTGGCAGCTAAGACATTTAATTTGGAGGGGGTGGGGGGAGAACAAAAACAGTTTTTTGAGCATGGATGGTAACAACCTTTCATAAGGATTTTTATCATGTAAATTAAACATCCCCGAATTACATATGAAACAGCACACTGTAGCAATCTATTGTATTATTCATAATCCCATCTGATTAGGAGAATGATAAAACTCCTGCTGAAATCAAATGAAATTTAATGGACTATTACAATCTTGCAGGAAGAAGCATACAAATTAAATTGAAAAGGTCCCAATATGAATTCAGAGATAGCATCTCATATGAAAACACTGAGATTCTAGCAAAATTAAACTACATGAAACTATCTTCCTACAAGTTTGGTCCAAATTAATCTTTGGAGTAAGCAAATGTAAATTACATTAAATCCACTGGAGGTATGTCTCACTCTGATATTCTTTTTTGAAAAATAACTGGGGTTTTTTGGTATTTTTAGATGTGCTGGGCTGTTTGGCCCACCACACTAAATCCCGAACCAGGATCCGTCTCAGATCCCGGTCCGTGATGAGACCAGCTGTCCTTTAGACATGCCGGCCCCATCACTGTAGAGAATCAGGGAGGGGGCGGGGTAGTGCGCTGCAACATGCGGCCGCACAGCCCTGCTCCACCTGTGCTCCCTCGGCTGCCCACCCTCAGGGAGACAGGCAGGCACAGTGGCCAATGAGGTCACTGCACCCAATCCCTACCCATGGCCTGGGCCACGATCAGGAATGGGGCAAGGGTTACCTTTGCCCCTTTCCTGATTGTGGTCAATCTAACCATGGTTCCGATCCTGAGGCCGGCCTCAGAGCCAGAACCGTGGTTAGCTTTGAACCCCATCATGGTAAACATCTGGCGGGGTTCAAAAAGACGTGCCACCCATCATAGCCACCCCACGGAATCCACTGTGGTTCAGCGGGGTTGACTCTGGTGGCGTCACATCTGAAAATACCCTTGGAGGGAATGAAGTAGATTTAGTGTATTTGGATTTCAATAAGGCATTTGATACTGTGCCAAATGGTAAATTACTGCCTAAGCTGGAAAAGATGGGAATTAACAAAAATATAGTTAGATGGGTACAAAGTTGGTTAACTGGAAAAAAAACAAAGGGTTGTGTTGAGAGGTGGACTTTCTAACTGGAGAGAAGTTGATGGTGGAGTTCAAGGATCTGTCTTGGGACCCATCTTATTTAATAGATTCATAACTGACCTTGGTGAGGGAGGTAAGAGTGCGCTAATGAAGTGTGCTGATGAAATCTTGCCCTGCCTTCCGTTGCCATTGCAAAACCCCTAGTCCATGCTTTAGTCATCTCTTGCCTTGACTACTGTAACCCCTTCCTTACTGGTCTCCCCTGCTCTGATCTTGCCTCCCGTGCCCCCCATATCTCTGTTCAATGCTCTGCTGCCAAAGTCATTCACCTTGCCCGTCGCTTTGACCATGTTCACCCTCTCCTCTCCACCCTCACTGGCTCCCTCTATGGGAACGCATTCAGTACCAACTCCTGGTCTTCACTTTCGAGGCTCTTCATGACCTTGCTCCCCCATATCACACTGCTCTTATATCCTGCCACACTCCTGCCTATGAGCTTCACTCCTCCTCTGCCCCCACCCTCAGCTGCTTCAGACTCCCCAGGTTCTCTAAACGTCTTCGTCCCTTCTCTCTTGCTGTCCCCCATGCCTGGAACTCCCTCCCTGCATACATTTGCTCTGCTCCCTCCCGCCCAACTTTCAAATCCCTCCTGAAAACCCACCTCTTCCGTCAGGCTTCCCTGGTCAAGAGTCAAAAGGCTTGTCATGAGTGAAACTGCATCCTCTTCCCCCTTCACTCAGAATCTCTTCCTGGTAACTAAGTGAATCATGTGCACCTGCATTTTCTCAATCTCATGAATGTTATCCTTGTCTCTCCAGATGTTCACCTCTCCCTCATCTCCCCCTTGTCTCTCTTGGATTGTAAGCCCTTTGGGGTAGGGACTTAACTGCAATTTATTATTTATATAGCACCAGGTACACAACTGGTGCTATATAAATAAATGATAATAATAATACCAAGTTGGGAGGAATTGCCAATGCAGCAGCGGAGGACTGGAAAATCATACAGGATGAACTGGATGACCTCAGAGATTGGAAAGTTAGGAATGGGATGAAATTTAATAGCACAACGTGCAAACTTATGCATTTGGGGTTTAATAATAAGCATTTTAGTTACCAGCTAGGAACTCATCAGTTGGAAACAATAGAGAAGGAGAGGGACTTGGAGGTTGCAACTGACCCTAAAATGAATATGAGCTGTCAATGTGATGCAGCTGTAAAAAAGGCAAATGCTAATCTGGGATAGATTAGTCCTGGTATTGCCAGTAGGGATAGGGAGGTATTGTTGGCTCTGTATAAGGCTCTGGTAAGACTGCATCTGGAATATTGTGTTCAGTTCTGGTCATCAATGTTCAAGAAAAAAAAAATAAAACTAGAACAATTGCAACAAAGAGCTACCAGGATGATCAGAGGAATGGAGGACTTACCTTATGAGATGAGGCTAAAAGAACTTGGCTTATTCAGCCTATTAAAAAGAAGGCTGAGGGGAGATATGATTACATTGTACAAATATATCAGGGAGTCAACACAATAGAAGGGGAAGATTCATTCAAACTAAAGGGTTTCATGGGTACAAGAAACTAATAGATACAAGCTGGTTATAAATAATTTTAGCCTGGAGATTAGGTTTTTAACCATCAGAGCAGTGAACTGGAATAAGCTTCCAGGGGTTGTTGTGGGAGCAAAGAATCTGAATAGCTTTAAAGTGGAGTTGGATAAATCTATGATACATAACTTGTGGGGTGTGTTTTTATTTGATGCTACAGGAGGAATTTCTTCACCTCCCAAGAATACATGTTCCTGAAGCATCGAAGTTGTCTACAGCTGGAGGTGAGACTGTTGCGGCATTCTGAAGCCTGGGTTCTATAATTGTATATCAGGTACCTGGCTGGTGGGGCCTGTGCACATGCTCAGGGTCTAACCAATCACCATATTTGGGGTCGGGAAGGAATTTTCCCTCTGGGCAGACTGGCAGTTGACTGAGGGTTTTTTGCTTTCCCCTGCAGCATGGGTGTGGCTCCCCTGTTTGGGACATCTGGATCTTTCTTTTTCTAAAATTGTTCTCTGTTATTTAGAGGTGGGACCCCGGGCCCATTACCGGCTACCGGATTTACCGGTTCTCTGAAAACCGGATTCTCGGATTAAATCCGGTATACCGGTACCGGATTTATTTCATTGATTTCAATGGGGCGCTGTGTCCCCATTGAAATCAATGAAATAAATTAATTCCCTCCCCCTCCCACTCCCAGGCTGCGCGGGTGGAAGGGGGGACACCCCCCACCCACCCTGCCCAGCCTGGATTTTTGTTTAAAAAAAGACCCAGAGGCGAGCCCACCCTCCAGCACCAGC